>JAODAL010019066.1:0-73012 GCA_025379985.1 Phyllomedusa bahiana
ATCTTGGCAATGGGGTTAGTGGGTTTTTAGAATAATGGGGGGGTTGGATCTTTTTTTAATCTAATTTTATATTCAGGTTAAAGGGCTATAGGCTTAAAATAAATCACTTGGGACTTCTTCCCCAAGTAAAAGCAAAAGAAGGGAATCATAAAAACCTGTTTATGAAAAAAAAAAATTCAGATATCAAAATTTCTAACTGGAGTGCGTTCCCATGGCAGGACCTGACTCAAAAGAGGAAAAATTTTAATATTCTGTTATCCCTATATATACAAGATAGCTTCCTCCTTATCTTTAACCCCTATATCACAGTCTCCTCCTCCCTCTATCTATAACCCTATATATCAGAGTCGTTTCTCTTCTCTTAAAAATTTCCCCCCATATATACAGGCTCGCCCTCTTCCCCTCTTCATATAACCCTATATATCACGTGCTCAGCTCCTCTCCTCTATCTATAAAAAAACCTAATATAAAGAACTCCCTCCTCTCCTCTATCATATAAAATTCCCATAATCACGGGGCTCAGCTCCCCTTTCCCCTATCATATAATCCTATAATCACAAATCAGCTTCTTCCTCAAAATATAACCCATATATCACGAGTCCTTCTACTTCTATCTTAACCCTATAATCCAGGCTCAGCCCCTCTCTTCTATCATATAACCTTTTAAAACAACTAGGTTTTTTCTCCCCTTTCATATAACCCTATAATATCCCAGGCTCAGCTTCTCTCCTCTATCATTAACCCATATATATCCCAGAACTCAGCTTCTCTCCCTATATATAATCCCTATATACCAAGAGCTCACTTCCTTTTCCCCTATCAAAAACCCTAAATATCACAGAGCTCACCCTTTCTTCCCCCCATAATAACCCTATTATCACAGAGCCCACTTCTCTCCTCTATATTTAAAAAATATATCACAGGTCACCTTCTCTCCCCTTTTTATATAACCCTATATTCATAGACCGTTCTCTCCCTCTATCATATAACCCTATATATCAAGAGCTCGCTTCTCTCCCCTATATTTACCCCATATATCAAAGGGCCAGCTTTCTTCAATAAACCTATATTTCACAGAGCCCCTTCCCTCCTCCCCCATCATATAACCCCATAAATTTTACAAGCTCAGCTCCCCTCCTCATATTAACCCTATAATCACAGAGCTCAGCTTCTCTCCTTCTATATATAACCCCTTATATCACGAGCTCAGTTCTCTCCCCTTTTATATAACCCCTTTTTATCAAGAGCTCAGCTTTTTTTTTCTATCATAAACCCTATATACACAGGCTCGTCCTCTCCCCCTTATATAAACCCCAATACACAGAGCTCAGCTTCTCTCCCTCTATCATATAACCCCATTATCACAGAGCTCAGCTCCTCTCCCTTATCATTAACCCTATATATCACAGAAACTCAGCTGCTCCCTCTTTCAATAACCTATATATCACAGAGCTCAGTTCCCCTCCCTTTATTTAACCATATATCACAGAGCCGGGGTTCTCTCCTCTATCATATAACCCTTAAAAACACAAACTCAGCTTCTCTGCTCTATCTTTTAACCCATATATCCAGAGCTCCTTCTCTCCTCTATCATATAACCCTATATATCACAGAGTCCAGCTTCTCTCCTCTATCATATAACCCTATATATCACAGAGCTCAGCTTCTCTCCTCTATCATATAACCCTATATATCACAGAGCTCAGTAATTTACATTTAGTTTTCCTTACATCTTTTATCTGATTATAGCATTCATTTGCTTTAGAGCAGGCACCAGGATATAGGAAACCTCAGATAGAAGACAACTCATTGACTTCTATTACAAAATATAGTGGGCATTCTGTGACAGATGCAGGGGAGGGAGTGGAGGAGAGGGAGGCGGTGGTGATCTATCTATATTACTTACAGTGAATGATGCGAGCCTCCAGCTCTATAATATTAGATAATCATATGAGTGTGGACCGTCTTCCCTGTATGCACAGCTCTAGCTGAAAATAGATATTTACTGAACAGAGCGGCTTAGTGTCCATTGTAAAAATGACAATACTCAAACTTTTTTTTTTTTATATAAAAAAAATGAACACCATCAAAAATGTAGTAATTGTAGGCGCGCTTTGTGGGAAAAGTTCTAAAATTGATCCACTGTACTGTGCAACTCCAAAGGTTATCGCAGCATAGCGCCCCCTAGTTGAAATTATGCTTGAAAGGAAAGCTCGTATGGTGAAGCCCAATCCTTCCTCACGGCAACAACCCTTTTTTTTTTTCACTAAAAATTTTTTTTTTCAATTCCCCTTCATCACATCTGAAAATAAGCAGCTCACAGAAAATGACTTGAAATAGCCCCATACAGAGGACGTGGTGAATGGCTGTCCTGTTACAGGGGTAAATAAACTAAGATAGGGCACATTATACACAGCTGTAATTAGAGTTGGATTTGACAAATTTAATTTAAATGTATGTCTGTGTGTGCAAAGAGAAATTATCAGTAATGTCCAAGTGATAATTGGAAATGACTATAAATATAGACATTACAGTCAGTGGATTCGAGATTATTCGGAAAATATGCAAATCATTAACAGAGGGGATTTTTTTTTTCTTTTTTTATATCTAAATAAAAACCTATGTAAGAAATGGTTTATAAACCTATATAGGCATAAGATATCGATATAAACAACAGCAAACAAGAAAAACTGTATGCTCATAAGTAAGTTAAAGGGGTTTTGCCATGATCTCATCTCATACCTCCTGTATCCAGCTCTTCAGCTCTGTGTGCTCAGAAGGGGGCGTGTGTGATTTGTTTGATCATGTGACCCAGAAGGATGACATCACCAGGCCTTTCCTCTCTAGTTTACATAAAGGTCTGTTTATGTAAAGGGCTGTGAGTAGTTAGAATGTAGCTCAGAGGTAAAACTTTTGCCTCCAGGCACAAGGGTCCTCGGTTCAATTCCCTGCAGGAACCAAACCTGTGGATTTTTATTTCTCTTTGTCAATGCACAGACCTCATTGAGGGTTATTTTTTATTTATTTGCACTGTTTGACTAATTACTAAGGAGCACAGAGGACAGGAATAGAATGAAAGCACCTGGGGATTGAACACTCAGTAGCTGCCAGAGAGGAGAGGTGATGTCTGAGTATGTGCGACCAGGAGTGAGGAGCTCACAGCCCTGGTCGTATCCCCTGGAGACGAGCTGTAAACAATGGATCACTAAGGAGCAGCTAAGACAAAAACGGTCCAGAATTTTTAATAATAATGAAGGGTGAAAATGTTTGTTATTTCATTTACAAACTTCCCACATCAATTTTACGTTGTGGCAAAATCCCTTTAAGACAATCACTGCTATTGGTAATCCTTAGGGAATGAAAAATGCTGCATCAAACACATCCAAACATGCACCAAAGTGCGCTGCGTGTTTGGATGTGTTTTCTGTGCAGCAGGATCACACCTTATAGTCTTAAATTGGGTGCCTGCTGCGTCTTTCTTTGAACGGATCAGAAAGCCGCAATGTAAACACGCATCGACGATCGCTGGTCTGAACGCTGATGCGAGTTTTACATTGAAAGCAATGTAAGTCACACTGCACATTGTTAGATGCGTGTTTGGGTCCGAAACACAGATCCAAACATGCATCTACGATACGGCGTGTGAACATACCCAAAGTAAGAAAAAAATTAAAAATAGAAAAACATGTAAAACACTACAACACGCAGAGATGTTCAACACACTGATAACCCCAATGATTACAAAGCAAAGGGGAGAAATACCCAAATAGAATAGGGAAAATAAGGACCAACAAATATTACATCTATAACTAGATCAAGAGTAATATATAGACACTTAGGGCGACATGCATGAATTTTGGTGTGTGAATGCCGAATTTCATGCGCATAATAAAGGCATAGAATGCGCCTCATTTATAAACCCGCTGTACAACAGGTCATAAATCAGGCGCATTCTAGCTCTAGGGTGACATTTCTGGCTCAGGTAAACCACTCTGAAAGTGCTCTACCTGTTCCAGCTGTAATGCGCCTAGAATTGCCGTACTGAAGCTATAAATCTATAGATTCATGCGGTTCTAGTGCGCCACTCTGGGGCGCTTTGTAATGTGCCCAATCTTGGGGGGCATGCGGGAGATTTAAAAATGTGTGAACGGTGCTGCGTGTGATATCGGGCTGAAAAGACGCCAGATATTTGGCGCAGTCCCGTTCATATATGTCACCCTTAACCTTAATAGGAACCGTAACCAAGTAGTCCAGGGGAAAACAGAGTGCTGAGCCAAACCCCAACTAGATTTGATCGAATCGTTGGAGAAAAGTTAAGTTCAAATCAAACATCGTGATCTCTCGAACATTTACTGTTCGTTCGAGTAAATGTTCGCATTCGAGACGCGTTTGACGCTCCATTTTAATAGTGTTCAGCACCTTTCTGCACTTTTGGCGGCTATCCAATCACCTTTCTACACTTTTGCCGGCCATCCAATCACCTTTCTGCACTTTTGGCGACCATCCAATCACCTTTCTGCACTTTTGGCGGCCATCCAATCAGCTTTCTGCACTTTTGGCGGCCATCCAATCACCTTTCTGCACTTTTGGCGGCCATCCAGTCAGTGCAGAGCACAGAGAAGTGTCAAAAACGTCATCGCTGAGGTGTAGGGCTCTTATTGGCTACTAAAATCACAACCATGTTATATATATTTCACTGTATTGCGTTCTGAGCGCCATTTTCAGCTCACTCTCCGTACTGTACAGACTGCTCTCTGTCTACTTGCTTGCATTATTTGGGGTGAAATCATTTTATAAACCACCATCTCCAATTCTATACAAAGAAATACATTCTAAATAGTGATTGGTTGGTGAAAATTATTCTGAGTGGAGAAAACTTCATTTTTGCCAGTTTTGGGGGTGAAATACCTTTCAAATATACAGTGTGTTATTGTCATACAGATATATATTCAGGAAATAGAGTTCTCTGTTGCTAAATCTTACTCAACGCCAAAAATTTTAATTTTGCCAGATTTTAAGTCCACATAACGCTGAAATATACCAGTGCGTTATTGTGATCCACATATATATACTTTTTTATTATATATTTCTTGTGCCACGCGCAGAGCTATAATATTTAGCTTTTGAACATGGTGAGAATTAGAGGTGGTAAGCGAGCAAAAGGGGGGGCGTAGAAGTGGAGATAGAGGTACGAGAAAGGCACTCCTTCCAGTGCTCCCGGACAACCCACAAGCAGCGCATCGTCAGTGCCAGGACCATCAGGTCTGTATCGCTTGCTCGGTTTCCCCATGCATCTCATTTTCTGAACAGTGTCGCCAATCTGTTCTTCAGTGGTTATCACACCCTGCATCCAGCGGTTTTACCTCCTCTTCCTCTCAGTCATGACCTCAAATGTCATCATCAGTTCAACCTGAAGCAAACACGGGCCGAATGTCACAACCCAATATACAGACCACTCCATATAATCCATATTCTGAAGAGCTCTTTGATGACAAAATGCGGTTGGGGTCAGAAGGCATTTCAAAAAATCAAGAGGCCAAAGAGGATGATTTTTTCTGCTCTGACGCCCAATCTCTGATGCTCTCAGAGGAGGAGAAGGAAGCCTTTCCATTGGCAGAAATACCGAGTGGTCAGTAATGCCTTGCAGTGCCTGTGGCTTCTAGCCCGCAGCTTGAGGCTGTAGACTGTCAGGAAGAGGAAGTCACCTGTGATGATAATGATGATGAGGACATTGCGGATCCAACGTGGCCTTTTGAGCAGCAACTGGCGAGCACATCATCAGTGGAGGAGGAGGATGATGATGGGGTAGTGTCAGTTCAGGTCCGGCCTCAGAAAGGGAGAGGGCGGTCGCACAAGCCCGCTGACATTACTCCGCCAGCCGTGGTCAGTGGTGGCACCGGGAAAACCGGTACTAGGTTTTCACAGTTGAAGAGGTCCAGGACTTGCCTGGGCCTTTTTCGATCAATCCTCAGATTCGCCAATTGACATCATATGCTGGATTTGCTGTCAGTGCATCAGTAGATTAAAGAATGAAAAGAGTTTAACAACCCCCAGCATGAACAGGCACAAAAGATGTCTGGACAGATAAATAGGTCACAGATAATCATGGAGAATCTACTAAAGCAACCTACATGTTGGTCCACTCAAGGCAGATCTGTCTTGAGTGGACCAAGATCTGTCCAGACATCTTTTTGCCTGATCTGACTTATATACCTGTTTGGCATCCTGATTGTGAGTATATATGAATTTTATCTTGTGAGCCATTTTCTGGATTTATATTGCCTTTGACATCAATTTACATAGTATTTTTATGGGCTGTCTATCATTATATATGGTTGGATATATTTTTGTATACTATCTGACATTATATCTTTGATTACTCCTTGATAAACCCATATATTGGTGGGGGAAACGTGTCGGAGTGTGCAATTGATCTATTGCCATATATGTCAGTCTCAAAGTAATTAAGATAGTATAAATTCAAGTATTTATCTGTGTATTATTTCTTTTGTTCTTTCTGTTACACAGATATCTATCCTATATTGGACAGGGTAATATAGGGTGTGGATAGGTTTAATCGGTGAGTGGGGTCGCCCTTTTCAGGGCGTTAGCCCTGCTTTAGGCAGGCAATTTATTAGATAAGGGTAAAGTAGGGTTAGTACCCAGTTTTATACTGTTTTTTTTTTTTTTTTATATTTTAGTAACAAAAGCAAAATATTAATACGATTTTTTCTTTCACTTTTTCATGCATCTCAGTAAACTAATCAATAATTTTAGCATGTTACACAATCTTAAGGTTAAATGTAATTACTCATAATATCAATGTAGAACATAGTAATTGGTAACAGTGAACAACAATAAACATATATTTGCTTCCATACATATTCTATTTTCTTCCCAGTTTTATACTGTTAAATAAGTTATGTTTTAAAATTTTTGAGGGCCCTTTTTTCCCAATTCTTTCTGTGATTTTGAAAGCATGACTCCTACTGTCAAATAAGGAGTCTGGTCAGAATTTACTCAGTTTTTTATTCAAAAATCCTGTTCCAAACAATATAAACCTACATATCACAGAGCTCAGCTTCTCTCCCTGTGTCACATCCTGCTCTTTGATAGGACAGTATAAGTCAACTGACAGGTTCCCTTTAAGCTTTGCCCAGAGGCCCACCATGCCCAGGGGTCCACTATACTTAGGTCCACCATACCCCTATAATAAAGTCCAAGCCTGCTACCCTGGACAGCAGTGCAGCCTTTGGTAACTGTTATTGTACTTGCCTCCTATAGACCAAGTCGTACAGTGTTCAATTGCGGTTCTTGGTGCCCACCAATGGAGCTGATCCCAGACACCCACCCTACAGCTACTGTACATTATTTCACATACTGCTCATGACTCTTACGCTCTGCCTCTCTTTCTCTGCTTTTCTCCCTAAAAGAAGCCCCTGGCCTGCTATGAACAGAGTCCCACCATGCCAAGAGGCCCAGCATCCTTAGGAGTTCAATATACTCAATATGCCCCTTCTCTCCTGTGAGCCAGTCCAATCATGTCCCATAGACAGCGGTGCAGTCTGTGGTCATTGGTAGTGTATTTGCCTCCCATAGACAGCAGTGCAGCCTGTGGTTGCTGTTAGTGTACTTGTGTTCTATAGACCAGGTCCTGAGTTTGAGACCCCGCAGAGACCTTAAAGGGGTTGTCTCGCTACAAAGATTAGCTTTCAACATGTTGGGAACACTAAATAAAGATGTTTTCCAAATATATCGCGTTGTTGATTTTTTTTTTGTTAAGGAGCTACAAGTGATTTTATCACCTTCTGTGCTCTCTCAGGTTTCCCAAGTGACTGACCTGTGTACTCCCCCCCCTCTTGCTGTTTGTTCTATCTGATAGCAGGGAGTGAAGTCATCACACAGGTTGCACAGAACTCTGGACAGTGAGAGCTTGTTTGTTATCTGATCTTTCAGACAAAAGCCAGTAATTACTGCTGTTTACTTAAACTCAGAAGCTTCCCTGGTCCTGACAGCATGAGATTTATCTAATTAGCAGAGGTCTGAATACACAGAGCTCATATGCTAATTACAGACAGCTTGACCGGGAAGTGACAGAGCAAAGCAGTATTATTTCATTCATGCATCCTATGAAATTATGAGGTGAGACAACCCCTTTGATATATAGAGGTATCAAGCAGCATATCAGTACAGCAATTTCTTCTGCATTTTACTCTATTGTCCTGTGTAAGAGAAACTACACAAGATGTAAATTCAGAGCAGAACACCGCACTGAATCCTCAACCTCAGTAGTCCCCGTCATATACCCAACCTTGCCAGGTGCTGATAAAGTCCACATCTGCATTCACAATTCTGCTGTTTGCCAATGGAAAGAGTGAACTAGCTGTGGGGAGGTGGGGGAACCTAACTTTTCCAACATCAGACTACTATACAAAACTTACTAAAGAAATACTTCTCAGAATGCAAATCATCAGTGCAAGCTTCATGCAGACACTGAACCATCAAGAGATGCTGGGAGGATTGAGCTCCTCAGCTGGCACACCTTGTGGGTGAGAGATAGAAGATATTAATGACTCATAGATCAATTCTTTATTCAAACTATTAAGTGTTTGAGGTGGAGGTTCCCTTTAAATGAAGACTGTGCCTGCAGCTCTGGATACCTCAGTAGTTGGCAACACAATACAACACAACATTCATCACTGAGGATGTGTATGATCTGGAGTTGGCTGCGATGATACATACAAGTAATGACAGACCCTACAGGAGAGTCACGTGACGGCAACGTGTACAGTTATTACATAAGATAAAGCGGCATGCGCTGCCTCTGCTCCTCCGGCCACTGTGAGGCAACAAGAACAGAGGTAGCAGAGCTGAATTTGAGTTTTAACCCTGTGGGGCTCAATCATTTGTGCAAAAAGATAAATCTTGGATATAAAACATTCCTGGAAATAAAACATTTAAACTTTAGCTCAAAATTTCAAGAAAACAAGTTATGCAACTTTTTCTATGTTGGAACCAATAGTGAAATCTATATCCCATCAAGTTATATAAGAAAACGGGAGAAAGAAGAGTATCATAATAATTAAAATTCTATCTATATCTGTATATACATCTCTCTATCTATCTATCTATCTATCTATCTAATTGTATCTATCCATCCTTCTATAATTTATCTGTTTATCTATCTCATGTCTATCCATCTATCACTATCAGTCTATCTATCTCATATCTATCTATCTATCTATCTATCTATCTATCTTATCTTCTAATCTCATTTTTCTATTTTATCTATCTATCTATCTATCATCTACTATCATCTCATATATCTATCTATCTCATATCTATCTATCTATGTATATCCATACAATCTACCATCTATCTATCTGTCTCTAAACTAACCAATTCATATCTAATCTATCTTCAAATTTTCTATCTATCTATTTTTATCTATCTATATTCTACTCTATCCCTATCTTAAATCTATCTCCCATATCTATATCTAATCTTTTCAATTTATCTAATTTTATCTATCTATCATCTATCTACCTTATCTATCTATCTATTTTATCTAATTTTCTCATATCTATATTATCTATCTACATTATCAAATCCCATATCTATACTAAATATATCTATCAAATCATCAATCTTCTATCTACTATGTACCCCCTCCATATCTCACATCTATCTATTTGTTCTAACCAATCCAATCTCCTATCTATCCTATCATTATCTATCTATATCTATTTCTATCTAATCTATCTGTTTTATCTAATTTTTTCTAACTAATCAGTCTATAATCCCATTATCTATTATTTTCTATCTTCTACTCTAATTTCTTTATCTATCTATTCTTTTCTCTATATCTCTATTTTCCACATATCTATCTACCCTATCTGTATTTTCTATACCCTATTCTACCTTTTTGCTATTTTTTACTACTATCTCTCATCTATTATATCACCCACGTTATCCTTCTGCTATACTATCAAATCTCCTATCTATCTATCTATCTATCTATCTATCTATCTATCTATCTATCTATCTATCTATCTATCTATCTATCTATCTATCTATCCAATTTCATATCTATCTCACATATATCTACCTACCTATCTATATCTATCTATATCACATATATCTATCTATTCATACAATCTTCTATCTATCTAATTTCGATCTCCCCCTCTCATATCTATCTATCTATCTATCTATCTATCTATCTATTTATCTATCTATCATCTATTTCATATCTTTCATCTATCTATCTTGTCTCATTTCTTTTTCTCTCTTTCTCTCTATCCAATCTCATATCTATTTATTTATCTATTTTTGTCTCTCACATCTATATATATATATATATATATATATTAATATATATAATATATATATATAAACATTATATAATTAGCTAATAATACATGATATGAATTGGATGGTTTCTATTTATCATTTTATCTATCTTCTTTCATTTCATCTTTCTATCTATCTATCTATCTATCTATCTATCTATCTATCTATCTATCTATACCACTATGGTCCTACTGTCATACGCTGCCCTTGCCACCAATCATTTCATCACTATGGATGTCATGCTCTTCTGTAGACACAAGACCGGTGGAATCAGTGCGGGAACTTTATTATGAAGTTTGTTATTTGCAATTTGGAGCCCAAAACTGTTACATTTAAAAAAAACATAAAATACATAAGATCCTGTAATTGTACAGACCGGATTTCACTGTCAGTTTTACTAAATTACAAACTTTTCTCAGCTACATCTGTACAGACCAGCTCCTTTCATGCTCTAACCAGTCCTGTGCAAGTCCAGTCAGAGCTCTCCGCTGTCCGTGGTGCTGAAGTCGAGCTGGGGCCCAGCTGTATAATGTGGGTCCTGGGGGGGTCAATGGACACCGAATGCACAGGGGTACGTCAGATATATAGTGTCTGCTACTATGGGTGGTATTTGCAGATGTGTCACAGATGAAGCCAGTAACAAATGCGCTATATATCCCACACCACTGATATATACAGCCCAATATAATTCACCACATCCATTATAACAGCAGAGGCGACAGGTTCTCAGTGATCTCACTGGCTATAAAGTTTATGTCTCACTGAATAAAGGGAAGATTTATCCCCGGTCACCGCTGTGACACCGTAATATCCTCATTATAAAAAGTGTCTACTATTTCTGATACTTATAGACCTATAAAATAGGTGCACAGGGTATACTGTACACAGCGCCCGATACAACATGGGGCAGCATGACGGACACTTGAGGAATGCTGCAGTTTTGCTGTTTAGTTGATGACATTAAGATTATCACAAATGACTTTTTTCCTTGCTGGGACAAAAAGTGGGACCCACCCCCCACCCCGCTGCATAAGGCAATGGTCGGTATTGGCAGGGGGCAGGTGTGATTAATACTGTATGACGATAATCTGTCCATACACACATACAGGCACAGGCAATATCTGGACCTATCCATACACACGAGAGCATGTAAATGCAGACACATGCATATACAGAAACAGATCCTTATACACACACAGATAAGATGCATGCATCTATACACACATCTACCCATATACATACACACAGATACATGCATGCATCTATACACACATATACCCATATACATACACACATATACATGCATGCATCTAAACATACATACACATATACATACACACAGATACATGCAAGCATCTAAACAGACACACATACAGATAAATGCATGCAACTGAACATACATATACACACAGATACATGCATCTAAACAGACACACATACCCACATACATACAGACAGATACATGCATGCATCTAAACATACAGACACATATACCCATATACATATACACAGATTCATACACACATCTTTACATACAGACACACATACCCACATACATACACAGATGCAATGCACAAATCTATACATATACACATGCCCACATACATACACACAGATACATGCATGCATCTATACAGGCACATATACCCTTATACATACAGATACGATACAAGCATACACCTATATATACAAACCTACATACATACATCTATATATACATACCCACAAAAGTACACACAGATACTTGCACACATCTATACAAGTATACGCACATAGATAAATGCATGCATTTATACAGACACCCATACCCATATACATTCACACATATACATTTATTACTCTTACGTATACACTAACCCACATACATACAGACAGATACATGCATGCATCTATACATAAATACACACACACAATCAAACCCACATATAAATGTGTAGTATGTATGCTTGTTTGTGTATGTATATGAATACATGTATCTGTGTATATATGTGTCCATGTGAGCATATATATATGGGGTGTGCTTGTTTGTATATAAATGTTAATAAATGTTTGTCTTTTTATGTATTTCTGTTTGTACTTTTTTGTGTATGTATATGAATATGTATATCTGTGTGTATGTTTCTATACATTTGTGCATGAATATTTGTAGTATGCATTTATGTGTGTGCTTGTTTGTGTATGTATATGAATATATGTATCTGTGTGCATATGTGTGTATCTTTGTATGAATGTCTGCTTATTTGTATACATATGTGTATTATTACGTATACTTATATGTCTTTACATATATATATATATATACGTTTGTAAAAATGTTTATATATACATGTTTTATCTATTTCTACAAATAAATATATGTAATAATAATAAGTGTAATACACACATTTTTACAAATAAGCAGATACATATATATGCACAAACACATGCCCACATACGCATATACTCATATATACACAAACAAAAAACAAAAGTTAACACATAAATGCATACTACAAATATTCATACACTTACTTGCAGGCACAAATGTATATAAACAGAGACACAGATATACATATTCATATACATACACAAAAGAGTACAAACAGAAATAGATAAAAGACAAACATACATACACAAACAAGCACACCCCCTATATATATGCTCACATGGACACATATATACACAGATACACACAATCATACACACATATACCAAAATTGAAGTACATATGTACAAACATACATCTACAGCCACAAACTTCCATACACATTTACACATGCCACATAAAAAGATGTATTAATGCAAATACTTGTACCCCCCATCAGTCATACATACAAATATACATCCATACAGAAACACATATTCATACACATACGTGTAAGTACAAATAGACACACATGAAGGCATAAACATACACACAGAATCAAGCACATATACACCCAAATATACACTCACATGGACACATACATACACACGTTCATACATATACACCCGAATATACACTTACATGGACACATACATACACACGTTCATACATATACACCCGAATATACACTTACATGGACACATACATACACACGTTCATACATATACACCCGAATATACACTTACATGGACACATACATACACACGTTCATACATATACACCCTAATATACACTTACATGGACACATACATACACACGTTCATACATATACATACACAAACAGAAATACATACATACAGGCACAAAAGCGCACATACAAATACACATATAACCATATACATACATATGAAAACAAGCACACACATACATACACTTATAGATACGCGTACTTGTACATATACATACACAAACACACATAAGTACAAAGATACACATATGCAAACATAAAGAGCATGCATTCTATATGTACCTGTACACGCACATATATGTGTACACATAGATGCAAATATACCAATGCACACACATACTCCATACACTCACACATACAATCCATACAGACTGCTCAAGCCAGCAAACTTATTTTATGCCAGTTCTCCTTCTCCCATCCCCATGTCATCTGCAGGAGAATCTGCAGTTTTAATTAGATCCCTGCCTAATTGCCGCGCCTACAATTCACTCCTTTATGGCATGAAAAACGATTAATTATTTTCCTATTATTTAAAGCAAGAGGCACAGAGGATTGGATAATAGGCTCTAATGCAATCAGTGAGGGAAGCTATAATTGCAGCTCTGCCATGAGAGGTGTCATGATGGTTTTCTAGCCCATGTCATGTATTGGGGAGGATTTGCTCCTTTGAACCAACAAGGAGAGAGTCCATGGCTGCTAAGTTTAGGGTTATCATGCAGCCTTCATGCATAGACAGTAGGGCTGACTTTGGTGCTACATTTTGTCTCTACTTCCTGATCACATTAGTAGACAAGGCAAAATGAACAGGGAGGAAAAATGGATAGAAGTGCAATGAAGCTGCTGTACCTTGGATGGATGTGTGGTCTCAGAGCCTCATGTTGCTTCTGGCTGGACTCTTGCTGTTGGGTGAAGGTGAAGCTGCTTGTGACAATCAAAGCTTCTTCAGCTGGGATCAAAGCTGAGCCTCCCTCAGTGGTCCTCCATCCTGATGTATGGACATTGCTCCCACCCCCCCAAACCTACCAAAATGCAAAACCACTAGATGAGCCTCCTGCAAGTCCTCCTCAGCTGCCGGATAGTAAAGCCAGATGCACAAGCCTCAGTGGGAAGATACAGAGGTGTAATGTGGAAGCCAAGCGCAGGCACAGAGGGTAAAGTGCTGACAACACGTCAGGAGGCGTCATGAAATCTGCAGCTACAATGAATTGGGCTTATTCTGGAGGGGATGCTGTGTATGGTGAAGCGTGCAGGAAAGCCTGAGACGGCCATTGCACGCAGCGCCACCACATGGCCAAAGATGGGATTGCAAGGATGATGTGTAACCCTCCCCAATCTCTCCCTGAAAAGCTTAATAAGTTCAGGCACTGAGACCTCACTTGTCACATCGATCAGATTTGGTCGCTTTGATCAATGCTTGCAAAAAAACAAACAAAAAAAAACTAGAGTGACTATGTGCTCCAGAAAAAGAGAATTGGCAATTTTTTGGGATCCCCCATAAGGGTTCCAATAATCAAGGGATCCAGCAGCTGCTTTCAAGTATAAAAAGTATCTGTTTATGTCTTCATTTAAAAAATAAATACAAGTATATAAAAAAAAAATAGCCTACAGGAAACCCAGCCTATCGTCCAGCCACGCGTTTGGGGTGGGAACCCTTTAGCACGGTAAGGTTCACATAGTATGGGCGACATGTATGAATGTTGGCACTGACAGGCCAGCTTTAAGGGTAATAAATTGCATAAGCTTTTCCAGGAAATACAACGGCCAGTGTAGAGCCAATACCAAATCTGGCTCAGGCACCACCTTACCCGGCTGGCTTTCTTCTGCAGGTCATACATACGGGGCAGGTAAGCCAATACCACAAGCCCGGGGCTCAGCACCACCTTTACCCGGCGGGGATTTCTTCTGCAGGTCATACAATGGGACAGTGAACCCAAAACCCAAAACTGGCTCACCCACCTTTTACCCGGGTCTGGCTTTCTTCTCGGCAACATACGGGGCATGAAGACCCCAATACCACAATCGGGGCTCACACCACCTTTACTCTGGCGTTTTTCTCAGTCATACAACGGGGCAGTGTAGAGCCAATACCACAATTCGGCTCAGGCACCCCTTTACCCGGGTCTGGCTGTTCTTCTGGGGGGCAACAAACGGGGCAGTGTAGACCCAAATACCAAAATCTGCTCAGGCACCCCCTTTACCCTGTCTGGTGTTCTTCTGCAGTCATAAAATAGGAAAAGGGTAACCCAATACGACAAGTCGGGCCAGGCACCACCTTTACCCTGGTCCCTCTGTTCTTTCGCGGGTCATACAACAGGGGTTAGAGCCAAACCACAAGTCGGCTCAGGCACCCCCTTTTACCCGTCTGGTTGTTTTTCTGAGGTCAACAACAGGCAGTTAACCAAATTTACCAAAGTTGCCAGCACCACCTTTACCCGGCCTTTCTTCTGCAGGTCATACTACAAGCATCTAAGACATACCACAAGTCTGGCTCAGGCACCACCTTTACCCTGTCGTTCTTCTCAGTCATACATACAGGGCTTTAGACCCAATCCACAATCTGGCTCAGAACCACCTTAACCCTTCTGGCTGTCTCGCAGCATACATCAGGGCAGTAAGCCAATACCACAATCCTCAGGCCCCCCCTTTTACCCTGGTCGGGCTTTTTTTCTCAGGTCATACATACGGGAATGTAGACCCCAATCCCAAAATCTGGCCACACCCCACCTTTACTTGGTCTGGCTGTTCTTCTGCAGGCATACATACAGGCAGTGAGAACAAACCACAACCCGGGCTCGGCACCCCCTTTACCCTGGCTGCTGTTTTCTGCGGGTTCATACATAGAGGGCAGTGTAGAGAGAATACCACATCTGGGCTCAGGCACCCCCTTTTACCCGGGTCTTTCTTCTCGGGTCATACATACAGGGCAATAGACCCAAACCAAAAGTCTTGCTCAGGCACCCCTTACCCTGGTCTGTTCTTCTGCGGGTCATACATACAGGCGGGGTAGAGATAATACCAAAATCTGGCTCAGGCACCACCTTTCCCCGGTCTGCTGTTCTTCTGGGTCATACATACAGGCGCAGGTAGAGAGAAAAACCACAAGTCGGCCGGAAACCACCTTTACCCTGGTTTTTTCTTCGCAGGTCATACATACAAGCATCTAGAGACAATACCACAATCGGGCTCAGCCCCCCCTTTTACCCTGGTCTGTTCTTCGGGGGTAAAACATACAGGGCATGTAGAGCCAAACCACAATCTGGCCAGGCCCCACCTTTACCCTGGCTGGTGTTTTTCCCCAGGTCTACTACAGGCATGAACCAAACCAAATCTGGCTACACCACCTTACCCTGGCGGGCGTTTTTCTGCAGGTCATACTACGGGGCATGTAACCAATACCACAATCGCTCGCACCACCTTACCTGGTCTCTTTCGTGGGGGGCAACAAAAGGGGGCATGTGAGACAATCCAAAAAGCGGGCTCAGGCACCCCCTTTTCCCCCGCGGGCTGTTCTTCTCGCATACAACAGGCAGGAGGACAATACCACAAGTCTGGCTCAGGCACCACCTTACCCTGCCTTTCTTCTGCAGTCATACATAGAGGCTTTTAAGACAAACCAAAAGTCGGCCACACCACCTTTACCCTGTTCTGGCTTTTTCCTGAGGTCATACAACAGGGCAGTGTAGAGCCAATACACAAGTCGGCTCAGCCCACCTTTACCCGGGTTCGGTGTTTCTTCTGCAGTCTACTACGGGGAAAAAGGAGAGCCAATACCAAAATCGGCTCAGCACCCCCTTTACCCTGGCCCCGGCCTGTTCTTCCTGCAGGTCAAACAACAGGCAGTGTAAGCCAATACCACAAGTCGGCTCAGGCACCCCCTTTTTTAAACCCGGGTCTGGGCTGCTCTTCTCAGGCATACATACGGCAGTGTAGAGACAATCCACAAGTGGGGCTCAGGGCACCCCCTTTACCCTGGTCTGTTTTTCGCATCATACATACGGGCAGGTAACCAATACCAAAAGTCGGGCTCGGGCACCACCTTAAACCCTGGCGGGCGTTCTTCTGCGGGTCAACAACGGGGCGGTAAAGCCAATACCAAAAGTCGGCTCGGGCACCCCTTTTACCCCGGGTCTGGCTGTTCTTCTGCAGGTCATACATCAGGGCGGTAAACCCAAAAACCCACAAGTCGGGCTCAGCACCACCCTTTACCCGGCCCTGGCTGTTCTTCGGGGGCATACAACGGGGCAGGTAGACCCAATACCAAAATTCTGGCCGGGCACCACCTTTAACCCTGGCCCTGGCTTTCTTCTGCAGTCAACATACAGGCAGGAGAGCCAAACCAAAAGTCTGGCTCACACCCCCTTTTTACCCTTCTGGCTGTTAAAAATTTTTTGCGCCAACATTTTGGCTCAAAGAATCAAAAATTTGGCTACTTCTACTAAAGGGTCACACCCCCAAACCCCCCAAAAACTTTGGCACCTAAAAATGTCTTTGGGGTGGTCCCGAGGCTTTTTGAGGCCAAATTCTGGCCATTTCCCTTTAACATTACTCGAGTTTTACTGGGGAAGGCACCAAAAAAAAATTGAAAAAATTTTATCATTCCTGTTTCTAGCCATGCATTAGGTTATTTTTACTTTTATTGGATTCTATTCATATAGTGTTATTGTATAACACTATATGAGTAACATTATTATACTATACAATAACACTATAGGAATCGAATCCAATACAAGTAAAAATAACCCAATTCATGGCTAGAAACAGGAATGATAAAACTTTATTTTATTCTGGTGCCTGCTCCCCAGAAAAACACATGGCACATTTAATTTTTGGGTTTTAAACCCAATTTTTTATGCGCATTATAATATATAAATGAGCCGATTTTTTTAACCTGTTCAAAAATCATGTTTTTAGTGCAAGATACACTTCTGGGGTCATTTAAATCACTTTTTAAAATGTTCCACCTCTTCCAGCTAATGGCCTGGAATTGCCATAGCGAACTTTAAATCTATAGGTTCATACGGTTCAGTGCCCCCACCCCACAACCCCCCCCCCCCCCCCAACAGTGCATTAAAAAGTGCCACGTGCTCTGTAATGCCCGATACTGGGGTACGGGGGGGGTTTTTAAAATATTGCAACGGGCGCGCCTGATTTGGGGGAAAAGACCCAGCTTTTCGTGAACCCCGTTCAACATTCACCCAAAGGGGTAGCTATTGGGGGGCGAAATCAAAATGGAGCCCCAAGTCCTGTAAAACCATAGGCCATTGGCGGAACTATAGCCATACAACTGCCATAAAGCCCCGACTGCTGGAGGCTGCAGTGATAGTTTTTGAATTTTTTTTTTTTTTTTTTTGCTTTCTCCCCTCCCTACTGCTCTCTGGAGCTCACCACAGTGATCTTGAGGTTCTTCTTTACCTCTCTCACCAAGGCTCTTCTCCCGTGATTGCTTAGTTTGGCTGGACAGCCAGGTCGAAGAAGAGTTGTGCTCGTCCCAAACATCTTCCATGTAAGGATTATGGAGGCCGCTGTGCTCTTAGGAGCAGAAATTCTTTTGTAACCTTGGCCAGATCTGTGCCTTGCCACAATTCTGTCTCTGAGCTCCTTGGGCAGTTCCTTAGACCTCATGATTCTCATGTGCTCTGACATGCACTGTGAGGTCTTATATAGACAGGTGTGTGCCTTTCCTAATCAAGTCCAATCAGTTTAATTAAACACAGCTGGACTCCAATGATGGAGTAGAACCATCTCAAGGAGGATCAGAAGGAAATGGACAGCATGTGAGTTAAATATGAGTGTCACAGCAAAGGGTCTGAATACTTATGACCATGTGATATATAAGTTTTTCTTGTTCAATAAATTTGCAAAAATATCTACATTTCTTTTTTTTCGTTCAAGATGGGAGGGGGGCAGAGTGTACATTAATGAGTAAAAATATGAACGTTTTGGATCTTACCAAATGGCTGCAATGAAAGAGAGTGAAAAATTTAAGGGGGTCTGAATACTTTCCGTACCCACTGTAGTTGATACAATAGAAAAACAGAACTAAATATTTGGTACAGAAACTCTTGTTTGCAGTTACTGAAGTCAGATGTTTCCTGTAGTTCTTGCCCCAGTTTGCACACATTGCAGCAGGTATTTTGGCCCACTCCTCCATATAGATGTTCTCCAGATCTTTCAGTTTTCAGATCTGCCGCGGAACTACATTGAGTTTCAGCTCCTTTCAAATATTTTCAAATGGGTTCAGGTCTGGCGACTGGCTAGGCCACTCCAGGATCTTGAAATGCTTCTTACGGAGCTGCTCCTTAGTTGCCCTGACTGTGGGTTTCAGGTCATTGTCCTGCTGAAATACCCAGCCACGACCCATTCAGTGCTTTAACTAAAGGAAGTTAGTTGTTGGTCAAAATCTCGTGATACATGGCCCCATTCATCCTCCGTTCAAGATGGTGTAGTCGTCCTGTCCCGTTTGCAGAAAATCACCTCCAAAGTATGATGTTTCCACCCCCATGCTTCATGGTTTGGATGGTGTTCTTGGGGTTTTACTCATGCATCTTCTTCCTCCAAACACAACGTGTAGAGTTGATACCAAAAAGTTCTATTTTGGTCTTATTTCATCACATGACCTTCTCCCACTCCTCCTCTGGATCATCCAGATGGTCAATGGTGAACTTCAAACGGGCCTGGACATGTGCTGACGTGAGCATGGGGACCTTGCAGGATTTTAATCCATGACGGCGTAGTGTGTTACTAACAGTAATTTTTGAGACTGTGGCCCCAGCTGACCAGGCCTCCTGTGTAATTCTGAGTAGATCCCTGACCATTTTACATGGATCCCCAGACCGAGGAAGATTGACAGTCATCTTGTGTTTCTTCCATTTTTCTAATAATTGTGCCAACAGTTGTTGCCTTCTCACCAAGCTGCTTGCCTATTGTTCTGTAGCCCATCCCAGCCTTGTGCAGGTCTTTGGTCTTGGCCAGGGTCGAGAGGTTGGAGTGTGATTGAGCCTGTGGACAGGTGTCTTTTATATAGGTAATTAGTTCAAACAGGTTATTATTGCAGAGTAGGAGGGCTCCTTAAAGAAAAACTAACATGTCTATGAGAGCCAGAATTCTTGCTAGTTGGTGATCAAATACTTATTTCATGCAAGGATATGCAAATGAGTTATTTAAAAATCATACAATGTGATTTTCTGGATTTTTTTTAGATTCTGTCTCTCACAGTTGAAGTGTACCTACAATAAAAATGGCTTACCTCTCCATTCTTTGTACAGTATGTGGGAAAACGTGCAAAATTGCCAGTGTATCAAATACTTATTTTCCCCACTGTATGGCGGTGTTATTCATACCTCTATTAATTGTGCCTTATGCTGCTGTTTCAGTTTCTTGTCATTAGATGGTGGGGCCCATATTATTTTGCTATAGGGCCCTATGAATTTTAGTTAAGTATTTGACTCCCTACCAACCATTAAGAGTTCTGGATCCTACAGACCAGTTAGATGTTCTTAATCAACCCATTACCTGCATTAAAGACAGTTGTCTAAAATAGTCACCTTTATAAAAGACTCCTGTCCACAGACTCAATTAATCAGTCATACTCTAACCTCTACAACATGGGCAAGACCAAAGAGCTTTCTAAGGATGTCAGGGACAAGATCATAGACCTGCACAAAGCTGGAATGGGCTACAAAACCATAAGTAAGACGCTGGGTGAGAAGGAGACGACTGTTGGTGCAATAGTAAGAAAATGGAAGAAATACAAAATGACTGTCAATCGACATCGATCTGGGGCACCATGCAAAATCTCACCTCGTGGGGTATCCTTGATCATGAGGAAGATGAGAGATCAGCCTAAAACTACACGGGGGGAACTTGTTAATGATCTCAAGGCAGCTGGGACCACAGTCACCAAGAAAACCATTGGTAACACATTACGCCGTAATGGTTTAAAATCCTACTGTGTCCACAAGGTCCCCCTGCTCAAGAAGGCACATGTGCAGGCCCGTCTGAAGTTTGCCAATGAACACCTGGATGATTCTGTGAGTGACTGGGAGAAGGTGCTGTGGTCAGATGAGACAAAAATTGAGCTCTTTGGCATTAACTCAACTCGCCGTGTTTGGAGGAAGAGAAATGCTGCCTATGACCCAAAGAACACCGTCCCCACTGTCAAGCATGGAGGTGGAAACATTATGTTTTGGGGGTGTTTCTCTGCTAAGGGCACAGGACTACTTCACCGCATCAATGGGAGAATGGATGGAGCCATGTACCGTAAAATCCTGAGTGACAACCTCCTTCCTTCTGCCAGGACATTAAAAATGGGTCGTGGCTGGGTCTTCCAGCAAGACAATGACCCAAAACATACAGCCAAGGCAACAAAGGAGTGGCTCAAAAAGAAGCACATTAAGGTCATGGAGTGGCCTAGCCAGTCTCCAGACCTTAATCCCATAGAAAACTTATGGAGGGAGTTGAAGCTCCGAGTTGCCAAGCGACAGCCTCAAAATCTTAATGATTTAGAGATGATCTGCAAAGAGGAGTGGACCAAAATTCCTCCTGACATGTGCGCAAACCTCAACTACAAAAAATGTCGGACTGCTGTGCTTGCCAACAAGGGGTTTCCCACCAAGTATTAAGTCTTGTTTGCCAGAGGGATCAAATACTTACAAATTACAAATAATTTCTCATTGCAATATGCAAATAAATTTATAGAATTTACACAATGGGATTTTCAGGATTTTATTTTGGAGATCCTATCTCTCAAAGTTAAAATTAACCTACACTTAAAATTATAGACTGTTAATGTCTTTGTTCCAATGTCTTGGTTCCAATAATTATTTCCTTCACTGTAAATTACCTCCATACAGTGACCAGATAGTGGTAGATATTAGTTGTACACAGGCTCTATAAACATAAGTGATTACAGTGCAGTTACATAAAGTGACTGACAGGTAACATCTTTTCTGATAAAAGTCATTCTCTTTTTCTTCTCCAGACCGCCATGATGACTTCTCCCGGCCACGACTCGTCTTTGCAGAATTTAGCACACAAACATTTTAGAATCCTTACTTTTCCAGCACCTATATAGCTACCTACTGGAGGGAAGGGAGGGTTATATACCTCCTTACTTAATGGGGGTCTATATACCTTCCTAACTAATGGGGTCATTTATAGGAACAATGGGTGATGTCCCATTCCAGCAGTAACCCGCTTTCCTATGATAGGAAAGCTGGGTGCCTACTGTGGGGGTGGGGAGTCACTAATCATAGGCCCCATTAGGTAGGGAGGTATATAGACTCCCCAAGTACATAGGTAGATATATAGCTGTCCTCAGTAGGTAGGTATCTACATAGCTGCTGCAGTAGGTAGGTAGGGATACAGTATATGGTCTCCTTAGGTAGTTTACATAGTCCCCCACAGTAGAGAGGTAGGTGTAGTATTTAACTAGGTACACAGGAGCCCATGTAAGTAGGTATATGACCCTTTCAGTAGCTAAGAATATATAAAGGGCCCCACAGGAGGTAGGTTAGTATATAGGTAGGTAGGTATATATATTATCCCAGTAGGTAGGTATATAGAGAGGTAGGTAGGTATACTATCCCAGTAGCTAGGTAGGTATAAAGGTATGTAGGTATATATACTATCCCAGTAGGTTGGTAGGTATAAAGGGTTCCCTAGAAGATTGGTATATTGGTTCCACAGTAATATTTGTTGTTGTATAGGACCTCCTAATATGTAAGCAGGTATATAGATTCCTCCAGTAAGTTGGTAGTTATATATGGCTTCTCAGTATGTAGGTAGATATATGCGTCCCCCCAGTAGGTTGGTAGTTATATGGGGCCCCCTAGTAGGTTGGTAAACATATATCACCCCAGTAGGTTCTAAGTATTTAGGGCTCTCCAGTATATAGATAGGTATATAGGTTTACCCAGTAGGTTATAGGGCCCCCAATATGTAGGTTATTGGGCTCCCCAGTATCTGTATTCTATCTATGCCCCCCATAAGGTTATACAGCCCCCAGTATGTAGGTTATAGGGCACCCCAGTATCTATATGCTATTTATGGCTCACCAGTATGTAGGTTATAGGGCTTCCCAGTATCTATATGTTATATATGGCTCCCCAGTATGTAGGTTATAGGGCTCCCCAGTATCTGTATTCGATCTATGCCCCTCATAAGGTTATACAGCGCCCAGTATGTAGGTTATAGGGCACCCCAGTATCTATATGCTATTTATGGCTCCCCAGTATGTAGGTTATAGGGCCTCCCAGTATTTATATGCTATATATGGCTCCCCAATATGTAGGTTATAGGGCCCCCAGTATCTATATACTATATGTGGCCCCCACAACTAGGGCCCCTAATTTCTATGTATTATATATGCCCCCCCAGTATGTTGGCTGTAGTTCCCCCTGTAGGTAGTTATATAAGTTATATGTCCCCCAGTACTTAGGTTATAGGGCCCCCAGTATGTAGTTATATGTCCTCAGTATTTAAAAAAAGAAAAAAAAAAGTTTTAAAAATAAAACAATATAAAAATTTCAAATCACGTCCCTTTTGCCATTCTACAAATAAAAAGTAATAAGAATAACAATGTTACACAAAGTTACACATATTTGGTATTGTTGCATCTGTAAAAGTCCGATCTATTAAAATATAACATCACTTATCCCATACACTGAATACTGTAGAACAGTTTGAAACAAAAAATTGTGGGTTTTTTTTGGGCCATTTCACATCCCCTAAAGATGTGAATAAAAAATTATCAAAAAAACCACGTCCATCCTAAAATGATGCCAATAAAAACTACACTCCAGCCTGCAAAAAAGGAGCCCTCACTCAGGACCATAGATGGATAAACAAAAAAGTCATTAGTCGCAGAAAATGGCGCTGCAGCACAAATTTAAGAGATAGAAAATTTTCAAATTTTTCTAAAGCGCTAAAACATAAGGAAAACCCTACAAACTTGTTGTCACCGGAATCATATTGACTTGCAGAATACAGATAACGCATCATTTATACTGAAAATGGGAAACCATAGAAACAAAACCCCTGCAAAAATGGTGCATTTCATTTTATCTAGAATTTTTTTTTCAGTTTCCCAGTATATGCCATGGTCTGGTCAATTGTACCATTAAAAAGTACATGTTTCGCAAAAAAACAAACCCTCATAAGACCATGTACAGTAGATGGAAAAATAAAAAAGCGAGGTCGAAAAAATGAACCCTCTCCCCCGCAAAAAAAAGGCTGCGTCAGGAAGGGTTAAAGACCGTCTGGATCTGTCTCAGAATGGATCCAGGTGGACAATTGTACAGCTACAATATTTTTTTAAGCAAGGTTACAAAAAACCTACCATACATTAGACAACAGAACAGTGCATAAATACTGCCACCTCAGTGCCACAATAATGCAGCTACATGCAGCCTAAATAACAATGCAACACAGTGCTCTAATAATACCACCATACACTGCATAAGTAACAGCGCTATATAGTTCCCAGGGCAGGGGTTCAGGACAAGCATTAAAGTAAGGGTATGTTCACATGACGTTTTTCAGATCCGTTTTTCGGACCCAAAACGGATCCAAAAAACGTATCTAACAATGTGCAGTGTGATTTACATTGGTTTCAATGTAAAACGTGCATCTCCGTTCAGACGAGTAAATCATTGTTGCGTGTTTACCTGCGTCTTTTCAATGCGTTTTTCGAATCCGTTTTAAGAATTGACATGTCAATTCTACTTGCATTTTACGCAAGTGAAATCCCCATAGGAAACAATGGTGTGCGCTTTTGAAGCCCGAAAAACGGATCCAAGAGCGCAACATAATTTTGGGTACGTTTTGGATGCGCTTTTGATACATAAAGCACATCCGAAAAACGCATTGGATTAAAATTTGAAGTGTAATACACTAAATCGGCCCCTAGAGGTCTCGTTTGATATAGAAGAACTGTTTGAACTTTAGTAACCTAATGAGCCAATAGAGGGAGCTAACAGCATTTTACATGTGTTTCAGAGGAAACCTAATAGAGGGCGCTATAAGAGCATTTTACATGTGTTTCAGAGGAAGCCTAATAGAGGGCGCTATAAGAGCATTTTACATGTGTTTAATCTTATAAATCACTTTTTTTTATATATATTGAATGATATAAAACCACTTTTTAGTATAGAATGGGTGTTTATAGAAATTATAGACGTTTTTAATAATACATTTATTAATGTTGTAGATAGTTTATTATAGAATGTTGAGTGGTTTCAGTATAATACTAAAACCACTCAACATCCTATAATAAACTAATTATCTAAAACATTAATAAATTTATTAGTAAAAACTTCCATAATTTCTATAAACACCCATTCTATACTAAACTGCTTTTATATCATTCTATACATATAAAAAGTGATTTATAAGATTAAACACATGTAACATGCTGGTAGCGCCCTCCATTGGGCTTCATCTGAAACATATGTAAAACGTTAGTAGCGACCTCTATTGTGCTTCCTCTGAAACATATGTAAAATGTTAGTAGCGCCCTCTATTGGGCTTCCTCTGAAACACATGTAAAATGCTGGAAGCGCTCTCTATTCTCCATTGGGCTTCCTCTTACACTACTACTTAACCACTTTCCACTCTAAGTGAAAATGTAGGTCATTAGGTTACTAAAGTTCAAACAGTTCTTCTAGAGCAAATGAGACCTCTAGGGGCCGATTTAGTGTATTACCTTTTCAAGCTACAACCTCTGTGAGTAGTATCATTTGTGAATAGTCTCAAATTCTTTGCCTGTACTTTATCTAGTGTATACTGTGCATATATATTGAAAAACGTATTCCGAAAAACGCATTCAAAACGCATCTAAAAAAGCATCTGCAGCTGCGTTTTTGGATACGTTTTTTTGGATGCAGTTTCTCTTCTGGTAAAAAACGGATCAAAAAACGGATCCGAAATGTCGTGTGAACGTACCCTAACTAGTCATTAAGTATCACTTTATTTAACAACTTATTTGTATCCATATAGGACAGGAGGATCCGTCATGTACTTCTGCCATCTCGTTCTCTCTATGAATGAAATTAGCATCAGTAACACAATTTACTAGAATAACTTCAGATGTGACCTAGACCGGCAATTGGAGGCTCTGACATGTCTATAGCTATCACTTAGCAGATGTATGGAGAATATCTGGAAATCAATAGTGACATTTGTAGCCATGGGAACAACCTGTGGGTCGCCGTGTGACTCCACCACAGTCTATTGTCAGGACTAGCTATATGTCTGACAGGTGGCTCAACATTCAAATGTTGATATGGGGCACACATTGGGATGTTTTATAATTATTCAATGAGAATTTTTAAGGAATGTATGCGTAGGTTACAGATGAGAAAAAACATGACTGCATAATTCCTAAAACAGCGCCACACTGGGAAGCAGGTTGTGGGTGGTATTACAGTTTAGTCCCATTCACTGACATGGAGCTAAGTTAAAATAATAGACACAAACCACCGGGACTGGGGCAAGGTATTCTGGTGCCCTAGGCAAATAAGGAAAATAGCACCGCCCCATCTGTTGTGAACCTGTTGGGGGGGAAAAACAGATCTGTTAACTGTTGTACAAACTGATAGCTATCCGTTTGTATCCATTCATCATTGACATCAATGTAAAAACCCCCAAAAAACTGAAGGGTCTTGTGAACCAGAAGTGAACCAGGTCTAAAATGTAACTTTTACTGTGACCCATTTTGCCCAATGTCAGCCAATTTGTTACCTTTGGACTGTGTATTTAACCAGGGGCCTAACCAGAAAACCATAGAGCCCCATAGCAAAATGAGATGGGTCTCACCACCTAATGACAGGAAACATGGCAGCAGCATAAAAGCAATAATTACAGGTATAAATATTAGCACCATATATATTAGAGAAATCACAAAGTTCTGCTAGACAGCAGAAAGCTACTGACTTGTTTCAATCTACAAAAATTGGGCACCACTGCAACTGCTGTACCTGTTATGACTATAGTTACACCCATGTATTTAACATAAGGCTGAGAAAATTATTTTTGTTATAAACCACCAGTGGAGTTGAGTCTTGGGTCCCACCAGTGGAGTTGAGTCTTGGGACCCACCAGTGGAGTTGATTCTTGGGGCCCACCAGTGGAGGTGATTCTTGGGGCCCACCAGTGGCGTTGATTCTTGGGGCCCAGCAGTGGAGTTGGTTCTTGGGGCCCACCAGTGGAGTTGAGTCTTGGGGCCCACCAGTGGAGTTGAGTCTTGGGGCCCACCAGTGGAGTTGATTCTTGGGGCCCACCAGTGGAGTTGAGTCTTGGTGCCCACCAGTGGAGTTGATTCTTGGGGCCCACCAGTGGAGTTGAGTCTTGGGGTCCACCGGTGGAGGTGAGTCTTGGTGCCCACCAGTGGAGTTGATTCCTGTGGCCCACCAGTGGAGTTGAGTCTTGGGGCACACCAGGGGAGGTGATTCTTGGGGCAAACCAGTGGAGTTGATTCTTGGGGCGCACAGGTGGAGTTGATGCTTGGGTCCCACCAGTGGAGTTGAGTCTTGGGGCCCACCAGTGGAGTTGAGTCTTGGGACCCACCAGTGGAGCTGATTCTTGGGGCCCACCAATGGAGTTGAGTCCTCGGTCCTACCAGTGACATTGATTTTTTTGGGGCCCCACGAGTGGAGTTGATTCTTTGGGTTCCATCCTACAGCTACTGTACATGACAGCATTCTGCCTCTCTTTCTCTTTCCTTCTCCTTTCTGCCTTAGAACTGCCTGGGGGCCCACTATGCCCATGGACCTGTCATGCACCTATCATGCCCAGAGGTCCATGATGGCTTTCCCTTGCTCCTCTGTGGTCTATTTTGAGTCTGCTTAAGGAGCGTAGTACTGGCGAAGAGACGTGTGTGCTTTGTCCATATTTGCCAACCTTTTGTCTTTCCATTCAAAGGGATTTTAGCCCTTCCCCCAATGCAATTGCTTTCCCATTATGTTTACTATATTTTCATTGTTAAACTAATTGTTCTTTAACCAACTTTTAATATGTCCCATGGTCATGCCAGAAATTGTTATTTAAGGATGTTTGTGACATCAGAACCCCTTATTGATTGCTTTAATGTAGAGGCTGCATCACCTGCTACTCAATAAGCTGGTTCATTATCAGTTCATCTAAAAGAATGCTGGGCCCCTTCATTCTAGCAAACTCAAACAAACCAAATTTGTCTTCATTTATCACCATCCTTTACACAATAAAAATTGTATTGATGCTGCTGTATAATACTTCTTGCACTCTTTGGTGTTTCAGTGTGTGTATAGAATGGGCACTGCTGATTTGCCGTCGGGAAACTTTATTCTTCACGTCACTCAGTAAGCTTAGCTGAGGGCACTAACTATACTTGCCAATTTTTCAAAAGTGACATTCGGGAAAATTTGAAAAGTGCTACCATAATATACACCCCTCCCCATATATATATATATATATACATTTATATATTCGTGTCTATATATATATATATATATATATATATATATATATATGTATATATATACTGCAGCCCCAAATCAATGGAATCTGAGTAACAAATAATGGATACAACCCTGTTTATTAAACTTATAAACTTTCAAACTAATTCAGATTTCTTAGGTTACTACAAACGGCAGACCAGACCTCGTAAACTAATGCAATCTGCAGACCAGTTTCCTTATAGACCCATAAGCTACTACAGCCCCTAAACCAATCTTTTTATAACAATATAGTTAGTAAGGAGACCAGGAGAATATTTCAAGGGAAAGAGGGAGGGGAGCCAATAGGTAACTAAGCTTTGGCTATGATATTTAGATACAAGGGTAGGGCAACACACAGAATATTTTTCCTAGGGGAAGAAATGCCTAGCTACCACTCTGCCATCTCTACTAGCACCCCTCCACCTTAATAATGTGTCATGTATAGTTAGGTGGTCCTATTCTGAGGGTTTTCGGCTTCCTAATTATGTAACTCGCACCTTGCCTCTACTTCAAAAACATTTTTTTTTTAAATCTGCTCTTTTCTTAACTTTGACTCTACAAAAATGTTACTTCATGTGCTTACCATCTCCCACCTAGACTATTGCAACATCCTTGTCTGTGGCCTCCTACTTGATCCCCTCCAATTCATCCTCAACTCTGCTGCCTGGTTAATTCAGCTCTCTTCTCATTACCTCTCTCCCAATCCCATCACTGGCTACTGATTGCCCAGTGAATTCAGTTCAAGTTAGTAACCATGACTTATAAGTCTCTCCATAACCTCTCCCCTCCATACATCTCTGCCCTAATCTCAAAATACATCCTCTCACGTAATCTCTGCTCCTCATACGACCTTCTTCTCTGTTCTCCTGTTCTCAGCTCCTCACATAACCGTCTCTAAGACTCCTCCCGTGCTTCCCCTATACTCTGGAGCTCACTGCCCCAACACATCAGTTTTTCTTCCATCATCGAAACCTGCAAAAGCAACCTGAAAGCCCATCTCTTTAGGAGCCTCCACCCTACTTTAACCCTGCTGCCACCACTCACTATCTGTCTCCTTTCTCTTCCACCTCTATCTGTACTAGTTTGTTGCTTATTGACTAATGATTATGTTAGTTGTTCTTATCTTATGTCATGTATTTAACCCCCATTTTTCCCATGTACACTGCCCTGGAATTTTTTATGGCTTTAAAAAAAAATAAAAATAAAATAATAATACTGTAATAACAATATCAATAGTGTTACGGCAGGAGTAATGGATCCTCTAGAGCAACACAAGTGGTGGTATAAGCCACTAAGTAAGTCCCGGTATTCACCAGAGCCTGCTGCAAGGCAGGTTGGGCTTGTTGCAGTGAGAGTCCTACCAGGTCTCTATCCCTGATGTACGTGACTTGCTTGCGGAGGCAGCTGAGGTGTAGCGTGGTACAGAATCGTATGGCAAACTCGTAGTTGGGGACAGGCAAGAAGGTCAGGACAGGTGACAATGGTTCGTGGTCAAGGGACACAGGCAACTAGTACAGTACACGGTATAGCAACGGAACAATTTCACGAACGCTTTCTCAGTAGACATAATGCACTAAATATCTGACACAGGAATCAAGAGGGGGGCCGGGTTAGAGTCAGCGCCCGGTGATCACCAAGTGTGATGGCCCATTAAATATAATAGAGCCGGGGACGTGCCATCAGGCAGAGACGTTGGCAGGAGCGCCCGCGTCACCGGGACACCGGTATGTCTTCAACCCGGTGTGAGGGTCGCAGGAGTACCTGTGGCAAATAGTCGTAGGCAGGTACACATGGTTAGCGGTTGTATCCGGCTCCCAGTGGTGTTGCTGGGATGTTTTGTGTGCTGGCGAGGAAGTAACCACAGAAGCTCTTCAGCTTGGAGTCTTGCAGGCCATTCTCACAGTAACAAACCTGGAACATGCTACAATTTACAGGTAGACAGATCACACCTTTGCAAGTACACTCCTCTTTTCTCTACAGTCTGACACGGCCTTTGCTACTTCTCTAGATACTGACTTCAGCTCCAGTGGACATGCCTAAGGACAGGGTCAATCCTTGGCGTGCTTCCCTGGCCAGCTATCTACTTAGACCTTCTCTTCTCTCCCCTCAGGACACTTCCCTGTTCTGTCCATGTATTCTCACTCTCAATCCCTATTCTCTTGTTGGAGACTGTCTGGTCTCTGTAGCCATTGTTGACCTCTTCTTCATCTCACTCTTTCTTTCTGTGAGTGTCCTGGTTGGCCTTAGGCCCTGTTCACACGACGGATTTGGCCCTGGTTATGGCCGCAGGTTCCGATGCGGTTTCCACGGCCACAACCGCGGCCAAATCGCGCCTAGTTTATTAACATGGTTTCCTATGGGAAACTGCGTTAATATTCACACGCCGCGGGTTTGGCCGCGGCTCCTGTCAATTCCACTATTAATTTACATGGGGGCAAACCCTCGTCGCAAGCCCTGACCCAAACCACGCCCCACCCGCTCCGAGACCACGTCCAGCGCCCGCGCCGCAAACCCGCGTCGGGAGACGCGAGTTTGCGGCGAGGCTCGACGAGGTCTTGGCCGCGACTAAATCCGCGGCCAAAACCGCCGTGTGAACGAGGCCTTAGCCTGTTCCTTACATTGCTGGCTGGTGTGTGGGTGACCCCTTATGCTGGTAACTAACTTAAAGGGACACTACAATCAATTTTTTTTCTTTATACATGACTTTGACGAACAACATGCGGCTACTATATGGATTTTGTTATTTTTAGATATAATTTTTTAAAGTTCCCCCGTGTACATTGCTCTACCTGATTTCCCTTCTGTGAGCTCTGATAACATAGCAGTGAGGGGATTACTTTATTGTCCTACTTTCTGGTTGTCTCTGATCTGAGAAGTGAAAGTTTATAGAAATTTCTGCATGGTAGGCCCACCTCACCCCCTCTACAAAAAGAAGATACCCTTTTTTCCTTCATGTATGCCAGGGTTTAAGCTTATGAGCTATCCCGGGGAAAGAGAACTTTTAGAGCAATCATTGTATCATTACTTACTATTTGTAATGAGACTATGTGTAGATGAGTAGCAACTGAAGTGAAGAGAGATCAGTATGCTCTACCAAACAAAAGTTCTCTCTCACAGCTAGAGAAGGACAATATGGTATATGTCATTTCTAATTGTATAGGATTGCTGAAATTCTAATAAAGTTTTATAGGAACATTGGTTTTAACAAAAATACTCCTTTCTGACGGCAGTGTCTCTTTAACCCCTTAACCCACCTGGACGTATGGGTACATCCTGGTGGTTTTAAGGAGTTGGCGCTAACACCGGATCCCCTGGGGGGGGGGGGGGGGGGGGGGTTGGGGTGTAAACCCCCCCCCCCCAGTTTAAACCCCCTAGACGCCGGGGCAAAGATGGTGGGGCGTCTAAGGAATGAAAAACGTTCCGCGACTGTTGTTCACTGATTGGGGGAAGCCTTTTGAAGGTTTTTCCCATCGCTCTAGTTTTGGGCCCCCAGGCGGGAAGTGGGGGAAACCCCACTTGGTCACCCTAATGCATTATCTATGCAATGTATTAGGCTGTATAAATGATCGCAGCCCCTCGTGGTGAAGCGCACTAGGGGGACTAGAAGTTAAGGTAAAAAAAAAAAAAATTTTTTAAAGTATAAAAAAAATTAAAAGTTCAAACCCCCTCTCCCATTTTAAGAAAAAATAAAAAAAAGTTACATATATTTGGGAACGCCCCTTGAAAAAGTCCCTTTTATTAAAATATAAATAATTTATCCCTACGTGAACACCGTAGAAGAAAAAAAAAATTTTAAACGCAAAATTGCGTTTTTGGGTCTTTTTATTCCTATAAAAAATTTGAAAAAGTCGCATAAATTTCCCAAACTGCTAGCAATAAAAAGCACTTCACCCACAAAAAAATCCCCCCTTCACTGATGTCCCCAAGTGTTAGTACAAAAAATTATTGGTCGACAAAAAGGGCCCGCAAAATTTTAAAAAATTTGAAAATGTTTGGAAAATTTTTTTTACGCCCCCAAAACATAAGGAAACTGTAATGTTTTGGTATTGGGGGATGTGTACACCTGTGAATACAGAGAACAATCATTTTTTGAAATTCAACTCCGAAAAAAAAAAAAAAAAAAAATCCCAAAAAATGGCGAAAAATACATTTTTTTTTACTTTTGCCCCACTAGACTTTTTTTGCGGTTTCCCCGTATATTGTATGGTTTGCAAATGTACCGTTAAAAGTACAACTTGTCCCCCAAAATAAAGCCCTCATAGGTTATGAGGTAAAGAATAAAAACTTTATGGTTTTTTTAAGGGGAGGGGGGAAAAATGACGAGCAATATTTTTTATCTTTGGAGGGATTAAGGGATTAAACTTTCGTCTACACAAAAACTTCAGAACTGCTCAACTTAATTAGTTTTATATCTGCCTGCAGCCCCTCCCTTCTTCACTCTGATTGGCTGCAGGCCTTTCCTCTTGGTGCTTAAAGCCCTCGCACCTCATTGAAGGGGCTTAGTCATCATCATCAACTCACATACAATTCACACTATAAGTTTACATAACCCAGATTGTAGGGTGATCCCACAGCCTCCATCTACATCCCCTTTAGCTGCTGTACTTTATACCTGTATTGGAGGCTACATATTATTACATATTATTAGTTTGTATAAAAGAAAAGTTTTATGCTCTTTTTGGCTTTTTGATGTTATGATGATTATTTTTTTCAGTTTCCCACAAATTTAAATTTGTTTTTTTTCCTCCCATTAACCACACGTAAAGACAAAAATGACGCATCAAATTGTTAGTAGGAGTTGTTGTAAGCAGTTTAACACTTTCACCATTTATTTAGATTCCTCCAAAAGATGAGATTGATTCTCATAGATCTCCAGATTCTGTAGAACTACACCATGGAAGCACAGTTCTGAAGCCCTCATGTACATTGCTCTGTTACTGGTATAGGCCCTATTTTATACAGAGGCATTATATGGCAATACATGGAATAAGCTCCTAAAGGGGTTGTCTTGTTCCAGGATTTGGCCTCCTTTTATGCTGGTTGGCAAGCAGAGCTTGTGAAATGGAGGGGGTGTTTCCCCTTTCCAGAAAGGAGCATCTTCTTTTTTGGGGGAAGGTAGTGTTTTTTTTAGCGGGGGGGTTCTTGGAACATTGGAAAGTGAAAAGCTAAGTGTAACTCCATAGTTATATCACTTTTCGCTCTTCTACATACTTTGTAACGGAATGGTCATTTGCGTTCGGACTCTGGGAAAAAGGGGTGATTTTATTTTCTGTCTCTCCTCCCACACGAAAATTTACCCTTATATTACACCTCTGACCTTCAGATCTGCAGAAAAAATGATCGCTTTATCGTTTGTTTTACATGGGACTGCACATCTGTATCACAATGGTTTAGGGGGGGACCTCGCTCGTCTCACAAAAATTTTTTTTTTATGTGGACTGCCATGAAGGGCAGTCTTTTCATGGGGCTGCGTTTTCCCTTTTCTTTTACATGGGATGCACCCCTTTGATTCTCTCTCTCTTGCATGCTGCTATTTGTACATACATCCCCCTACGCGTTCCCGTCCACGCCCTTGGCGGGACATAACTCAGCCGACAGCCAATAATGCTTTAGTTGGGCGTAACCAGACCTGGGCTCAAACACCATTGCCAAGCACAAATAAAGCAGCCGGTTCTCTTAAACCATAGCACTTTGCTAATGGGAACCAAGGACGGACATGCTCAGATTTTTGGTCCCCTCATTTTAAACTATGATCTTCGTAGTGAGACAACCCCTTTAACTTTTCAGTGATTTCTGTTTATGTCGCTTTAACTGGTTGTTAAAGGGGTTTTCTCATCATGTTGTTTCATAGTCACAGGCAGCTTCAGATTCACACTGCCTTGTCAGTCTGTGGGTGGTTCTATAGCACTAATTAGCATATTTTGCTCCTCTATAACTAGCTGAGCATTACAAAGAGATTTAATCTGTGTAAACAAAGCTGCAAGTATTCTGAGGAGTGAAAACAATTGCTTATCTGTAAATAAAAGCTAATCTTGTTAGGGTCCGTTCACACAGCTGATTTTGTTGCTTATTTTTCAGCATCCAAATCAGCTTCAAATACTCATCTGAAAATCAGATTTTGCAGTTTTCAGACGAGTATTTGATAAGGTTCCGAAGGTGCAGTTTTTTGGGTGCAGATCAGTGTCCAAAAACTTGTCAAAACCGCTTAAAACATGCGCCACACTTGTGGTTGAGGTTTTGGACAAGGTTTTAAAGCTCTCCATTGATTCCTATGGGCATCTTACTTGTGGAAAATTTCTGAAGAATTGACATTAAACCTTTAACGACGAGGCCTATTTTTTTGTCACGTTCGTTTTTCGTTTCCTGCCTTCCCAGAGCCATACCTTTTTTATTTTTCCATCTACATACACATAAGAGGGCTTTTATTTTGCTGGACAAGATGTACTTTCTAATGGTGTTATTCACTGTGCTATAGAAAATACTGGGAAACCGCAAAAAAATTCTAAGTGGGGCAAAATATAAAAAAAATGTAATTGCTCCATATTTGCAGGAGTTTTTTTATGGTGTTCAATCTTTGGTATAAATGATGTGTTATTTGTATTTTACAGGCAGAAACGAATCCGTCAATATTTAACATGTAGGGTTTTTGTTATGTTTTGGTACCATAAAAAAATTCCAAACATTTTCTATTTTTCACATTTTTTGCCGCGTTGTCAATAACGTTTTTGTGCTTCTACCTAAGGACCTGATTGAGGCGGCATTTTTTGAGGGCTGACGTGTACTTTTTATGGCTACCAGTTTGGAATGCATGCAAATTTTTTAATCACTTTTATTCAAAGTTTTAGGGGAGGTGAAATAACTGAAAAACCTGCAATTTTGGCGTTTGGAATTTTTAAAATTATTTATTTTTTTATTATTTTCTTTTCTTTATTTGTAAAATGGCAAAAGGGGGGTGATTTGAAATATTAATGTATATATATTTTTACACTTTAAAACATTTTTTTTTTATTACTTTAACATCAAGTCCCCCTAGGGCTTCACCACTAGAAGGCATGATTGTTTATACAGCCTACTGCAGTGTATAAAGAATGCAATAGGGTGTACCAACATGGCGGTTTTACTACTTCCTGCCTGTGGCAGTAAGGCGTCCAGCTGCCATGTTCACCAATGGACTAGAGTGAGGGGCATTTTTTGCGGGCTGAAGTGTACGTTTTATTGCTGCCAATTTGGAATACATGGGATTTTTTTGATTAAATGTATTTAATCTAATAAGGGACGTGAAATGACCAAAAAACGCAATTTTGGCGTCTGGAATCTTTTTTCTTCTACGGTATTCAGCGTAGGGGATAAATGATGTTATATTTTAATAGACTGAACTTTTTGGGATGCGACGATACCAAATATGGGGAACTTTTCTTTATTTGTAAAATGGCAAATGAACTTTTAATATATATATATTTTTTTTACACTTTAAAACATATATAAATATTTTTTACCTACCTTAACATTGAGTCCCCCTAGGGCTTCACCACTAGGGAGCTCGATCATTTATACAGAATATTGCATTGTATAAGAATTACAACAGGGCACACCAACATGGCGCTTTTACTACTTCCGGCCTGTGGCAGGAAGTAGTAAAACAGAAAACATGGTGGCGATGGAAACCTATCCACAGCTTCCAGCTGCCATGATAAGCAATCTGGGCCCCACGATCTCGCCGCTGGCACCCTGATCGAAGTGAGGAACGGTGCGCGGCAAAGATGGACGCGGCATCTAAGGGGTTAAACAGAGTGGGCTGGTGCTGGCGCCCTCCCGCATTGTAAACGTCGAGTGTTAGCTTACCGACACCTGGATGTACCCATTTGTCCAGGTGGGTTAAGGGGTTAAGTATGATTGTAATAGCTATGGTATTTTCAACATTTTAACCACAGGATAAGGCTTTTTCTCAATATAAAGATTAGCTTACAAGATAAAGGGACAGTTAAATGAAGACTTTTTCTAAATACATTGGTCAATAGATTTTACTTTAGTCATGAAATAAATAATTTTATATATAATTTTAATATTTTATCTGCTCTGAAGTGCACACAGGTTTCTATAGTTACCTGCATACCAGACAGATGTCTGTTATCTGAGTAGCTGAGGGCAGGGAGTGATGTCACCCCATTGACAGACTGAGATCAAACTAATTATATCTAACAAGATTAGCTTCAGTAAACCAAATGAACATGTGCTGGGAGGACTGAAAAGCATGGCTTTATCTGTAATCTTGTTAGAGATAACAATCTCCTACACTGCCAGAGAAGTTGAATATGCAAATCCCTGCTGTAGAACCACCCACAGCCTGAGGAGAAAGAGTGAGTGCAAAACTGCTTAAAGTTGGTGAAACAGCTTTGTGAGAAAACCCCTTGTGTAGGAGGGAGAGCACTGTGATGTAGTAGAAAGAGAAACATTTAAAAGTATGGTTGACATTTTTGAGCTTCTGTTCTTCTCTATGGAGGTTAAATCAGTTGATTTTCTACTGAACAATGTATTATGTTAATTAAATTCCGTTCGGATTTTTATATATTTAGTTTTTTTCTAATTAAAATCTTACAAAATCCTTTTTCAATGCTGTTGTATCGTATCCCAGTTTTAATTTATCAAAGTGTAGGTCAGTGGGTCAGGATTTGACATGCTGTTTAAACTTTTTAGGGATTTTTTTTTCGTTCCAATTTTTTATGTTTTGTTTTTACTACCTTAAATGAAAGTGCATGTTGATTAGTGTCAATTTTTTTTTCCTGCTCTCAGCCTTTATTCTGCATATGGTAATAGCCGGCACAGGGCAGGTCTCTGAGACTTGATGTGCGCCAAGCAAGATCACTACTATGATCGTTTCCATTCATGGATATGTTATTCTAACAGCTTTTCTTTTATTTCTAGCCTGCGGTGATGTGTTTGTAATCACTGATAGTATTACACTAACTTTGTAAGTACCCGAATGAGAATGGGATTTATGGTAGATGCTGTATTGGATTAATTATTTTAGATTTATTTTATTTCATATACATTTTTTTGATGTAATTTTATATCAATTTGATATGAGAACATTTTATATTTTTGGGATATTGTATAATTTTATATTATTTTTAAATTATTTAATTTTATCTAGTTTTATAATTAACATAAGTCTTTTCTTGCGCACCAACCTTTGCGCTTAGAATGCAACACATTTGGGCTTTGCCCCAACATTATTGGGCGCTCCACCTACGATGTGCCAACTACTGTATATGAACTGCAGTATAACAGGTTCATGTATACTATCACAAGCTACATTGCTCTAATGCGATTTAGAACTGGAGTGTCGGTGGCAGGTTTCATACATGTCACCCTAAGTGTTCAAATTTTACTAGTCAATAGGGTGTGTCCTTACATAGTCTGGAAATGTCCCAGATGTGGAGTGCTCACTTTTGCTGGCACAGTTTTACCTGCAAAAATCAATGGCCACTTTCCCCCACAGGTGGCCATTGTTTTGTTTACATGCATTAGCCACAGCATGACATCTTACCCTTCCAATACCAGACGGTGTAAGTACACACCCAATTGGCAAATTAAATGGGAGCACCTAATTGTCAATCTTGTCATACATTTCCAGCAGGAATGATAGAGGAAAGTAGGTTACACAAAAACCACAAAAAACGGTATAAACCCAAGGACTAAATAAAAAATAACTTTTAATAGTATATAGTTTAAACAAAACTAGACATAACAAAAGCTAGATCTAAGAATACCCTAAACTTAATCCTTTATGAAACCTATATCTACCTACAAAACATGGGGAAAAGCCGCCCAGATAAGGGCTCCCCCATCAGGAACCTAACTATCAAATCCTGACAAACTGTACATGAAATGACTAAACAGATATCTAAATATATAAATAACAAAAAAGAATATCCCTCTAAACAAAATATTTGAGACTATACTAACAAATAGTAAATAAATAGTAAATAGCTCTTAACGATAAATAAACAAACAAACATACAGTAATCAAACAAAAAAAACAACGCGTTTCACCTCCCCTAAAAAATAAAGAGGCTCATCAGGGAACAGATAAGGGCAATAGAGAAACAAAAAATACATTAAATACACAAAAAATGTAGAGTAGGTATATAGAGGGCTTACGTTCCCTGGTATATGATCCACCAGTCAGAGGTCATTATGGGGTCCAAAATATATTCACAAGAATCCCAATTTGATAAATCCTGTGGTCAGGATAGATGATAGATGATAAGGTAGATAAAGTAGGTTACATAACGCCCTATCCACAAGAGGAACCATGCGATTTTTATGTCCTACAGCTGGTGGGATTTGACCATAGAGCCTGGAACTGGAAGGCAACAGTGCTAACTAGTGATGAGCGATTGTGTCAACTATCGTTATCGGGTCGATAGTCGATATCGGCAATTATCAAGACGATTTCCGATAGTTGATAATAGATAATCGCCGATGACCATTAAAGTCTATGGGAGAGGAACAACACCTTCATTCTTACACCCAAACAGGGCTGGAGAAGCTGGAATTAACATCCACAACAGTAAACTGGATACCTGCTACATCTTAGGCAACACAATTAGGCAACAAGAGTCACAGAAAAAAAGTCACAGACCATTCACTATCCCTGTCTTGCACCACAGCCTGACCCTTAAACCTGCATGACCCACAGATTAAAAAGTGCCAGAAGGCTGTATTATTTGAACCACCATTTTAGTTGAACTGGACATTGACTATCCCTGTCCTGGAACGCAGCATGAGCCTTAAATCTACATGACCCACAGTTTTAAAAGTTCTTGAAAAATAAGTGTTTGAACCACCAGTTTAGTTTCACTGGACATAGAATATCCATGTCCTGGGCCACAGCATGACCCTTAAACCTGTCTGACCCACAGATGAGAAAGTGCTGGAAAAAGGGATCTTTTAAACACCATTTTAGTTGAACTGGACATTGACTTTCCCTGTCCTGGACAGCAGCATGACCCTTAAATCTGCATGACCCACAGATTAAAAAGTGCCAGAAAAAGGAGTCTTTCAACCACCATTTTAGTTGAACTGGACATTGACTATCCCTGTCCTTGACCGCAGCATGACCCTTAAATCTGCATGACCCACAGATTAAAAAGTGCTAGAAGGCAGTATTATTTGAAGCAGCATTTTAGTTGAGCTGGACATTGACTATCCCGGTCCTGTACCACAGCATGACCCTCAAACCTGCATGACCCACAGATTAAAAAGTGCCGGAAGAAAGTAGTCTTTGAAGCAGTATTTTAGTGAAATGGACATTGACTATCCATATACTGTAACGCAGCATGACCCAAAATTCCGCACAGATGCCCTTATGGACCATCAGCAGAAAATTTTGCAATAAGAAATAAACTATATTAACCCCTTAACGACCCTGGACGTATGAGTACATCCCAGTGCCGCTATGGGGCTCTGCAGGGGGATCGCTCGGCGACCCCCCCCGCACAGCCACCGGTTGTTAGCGGCTGATCGCCGCTAACACCCGGCAGTAAAAGCGCCAGCGGGTGGCGTCGCCCGCTGGCGCTTTTTTTATTTTATTTTTTAACATATGTTTATTTGGTTTCTCGTGAACTTCACAATAAAAGTATAACAGAGTGTGTACATTGTTTCTGATGGAGGGGAAAAACAGGGAGGTGATGACAACACGAACAATGATTATTGATGTGAGTTTCAAACTCTTCAAGGCGAGAGTAGAAGTCCACTTGCCTTAAAAAGATGAGCGGGGCTCCACAAACAGTCTAAACGAGGAACCATTTTTCACTTTAAGACAGAAAACAACAACCAGACAAAACCGACATACGGCAAAATTAAAAGAGAGAGAGAGAAGAAAGAGAGAAAAAAAAAAAAGTGGGGGGGGGGAGGGAGAGGTAGGGGCGGTTCACCGCCACAGTGGGGAAGGGAATCTAATAAGGACAGTGTAGGGTGTCTATTATTTAGTTCTGAAGACCAGGATTCATTCCCCAAAATACACAGGCAATTCTACCAAGGCTTATAGACGTGGATAAGAGTTAGCCTAGCGTAGAAATTCAAACATGTCTAGTTAGGCGCGCTCTCATAATATGGAGGCGCCCAGGAACCCGCTAGTACCCCTCAAGATACCACTTGGTAAGCTAAAAAGGAAAACCAGAGACCTAATGTCCTCTGAAGACATGAAGGCATCTATGTAGGGTTTCCAAGTGGTGAAGAATTTTTCAGTTAAAGTCAATTTTGCCGATTCTACTTCTACTCTCTCAAGATTGACCAAACGCAGAACCTCTCCGACTCCTGGCATTGAGGTCTCCAGCCAATTGTTTAGAATGCAACGTTTCGCCGCGAGAAGAAGGATATGTAGGAGGGTGTGGTACTTGCTAAGGCCAGTGAAGTCGTGGAAAAGACAAAATGAAGGAGACAATGGGACATCCAAGGCCCACTTTAATTTTAAGGTATCCCTCAGTTCTCCCCAAAATTTCTGTGAGTAGGGGCATGTCCATATCCCGTGAATCAGGTCTGTCTTTGGTTGTGAGCATTTAGGGCAGGACAGCTTACGATTGGGAGCGAGTGGGTGGGGTGGGATGTTGAATCCATAAGTCTCTCGATGCATGAAACGGAAATAAGTTTCCCGCCATTTCTCGCTGATTACGGCCTTATTGATTTTATTCCATCCCTCTATGGCTACCTGCGGAATATTCAGGTCTGGGAAATTCTCTTCCCAATTGGTCAATAATTTAGATGCTTTCTCGGGGAATTGTGACTCCCTCAGTTTTGCGTACAACAAGAGAGAGGGAGTGTCGACAGGCCTGGGGGCCCACTAATTCGTCAAAGTCATTCGAGGGAAATTCCTTAGTGAGATTAACTACTCTGGACCTAAAAAAGCTATAAACCTGAGCAGATGTAAGGAAATGGGAGGTCGGAATGCTGTATAAGGTTTGAAGTTCGGGCAATGAGTAGTAGTTACCTTTTTGAATGTTGAACAGGTGGCCCACCGTGACTATACCTTTCTCTTTCCAAGCGCGGAGATGAGGGTCATTCTCACTCTGTGGGAGCTCTGGGTGGCCAGATATCGCCATGTAGTTGCTAAGATGGGCTGGGAGTTTAAATAGTTTATGGCTGATCTTCCAGGTCAGGATTTATGGCCTTTGGTGGCAGGCAGAGGGGAACGTTTCCAAAAGTTTCCTAGAGATGGATGGGGCTGAAGGGAGCTTATATCTGATGCGCCACTGTCATACCTGGCTGCCGGTCTCTTGTCAGTCCCTGCCAGGGAGGCCTGATGCTAGTGCATCACGCCTGGGTCTCTGCTCCAGTGTCCCATGGTGTGCGGGTGTTTGGGTCAGAGCGCGGGGCTGACTCGCCTGTCAGTCGCACAGTGCGGCGCTCCCGCTGTGTTCCTCCAGCTGCAGCTGCGCTCAAGTAGGCTGCGTTCAAGCAGGGCGCCCGTGCGTGCGGAGTTCGCGGGCTGTTAGCTCTCCCCGCCGTCCCGGCTCGTATGCTGGCGTGCGGCCGTTCCGGTCACCTCCGGTGAGTCCCCAGAGGTTCCGTGATCGTTGTGGGCGACAGGCGGGCTGGATCGATGGGTTTGGCTGGCAGTTATGCCCAGAAATCCAGGAGCTCCTGCTCTAAGCTCCCAGCATGGCGGCTCCGGATCCGAAAGTCCCGCTGGTGCTTTTTAACCCATCAGACATCGCGGCAACGATGGCCGCGGCGTCTGAATGAATGACGATCGGTGCCGCGCACCGATCGTCAGGGTCATCGGCATTGCCACAGCATAGCTGTAACGATCCGACACCCGGACACGGCAGTGGGGAGCTCTGTGAAGGCTCCCGTCACTGACATGTCGGGGTTTGCCCCATTTCCGGCCGTAGACAGGAAGTGGGGAAACCGCCATCTTGGTACAGTCTAATGCATTGTCTATGCAATGTATTAGACTGTATTAACAATCGCGCCCCCTAATGGTCAAGCACCATAGGGGGACTCAATGTTACAGTGAAAAAAATAAATAAATAAAGTTTTAAAGTACAAAAAAAGTATTAAAAGTTCAAATCACCCCCCTTTCCCCATTTTACAAATAAAATCACTAAAATAATAAAAAAGTTGCACATATTTGGTATTGCCGCATCTGAAAAAGTCCGATCTATAAAAATATGACATCATTTATCCCGTACGCTGAACACCGTAGAAGAAAAAAAATTCCAAACACCAAAATTGCGCTTTAGGTCATTTTACGTCACTCAAAAAATGTAATAAAAGTGATCAAAGTCGCATGTATTCCAAACTGCTAGCGATAAAAAGTCACTTTGGCCCGCAAAAAATGCCCCCTCACTGACGTCCATAGGTGTTAGTACAAAAAAAATACTGGTCGCACAAAATGGCAAATTTCAAAAATAGAAAATGTTTGGAATTTTCTTACGGCACCAAAACATAATGGAAACCCTACAAGTTTGGTATTGCCGGATGCGCATCAACCTGTAGAATACAGATAACACATCATTTATACCGAAGACTGAACGCTGTAAAAGCAAAACACCCGGAAACATGGCGAATTTGTCCCACTTGGAATTTTTTTGCGGTTTCCCAGTATATTCTATAGTACAGCGAATAACACCATTACAAAGTACATCATGTCCTGCAAAATAAAAGCCCTCATATGTCTATGTAGGTGGAAAAATAAAAAAAGTTATGGCTCTGGGAAGGCGAGGAGGTAAAAAACGAACGTGTCAACAACAAAAAAACGCCGGGTCCTTAAGAGGTTAAAAAAAAAGTTTTCCAATACCGCAGCCGCTAGAGCTAACTTGCCTTTTCTACTGGTGACTTGCTCCACCATGACATTGGGAATGTGAAGCAAAACGAAAACAGATGTCCCCAGTGGGTCAACGAGGCCTGTCGGGAAAGCCTGCATTCTACTGTCAATGGGTTAAAGGGAAATTACTGATCAAGGCAAGGTGAGGCTGTAAACGTGGATCACGCAGGTTCAGCTAGCAGGGCCGGAGTAACAGTGGGTGCGGTGAGAGCCAGGGCTGGCGTCCGTCATCTATTAACACGGCAAAATAGCCCTTGCAGCAATGCAGCAATGAAAACAGTCGTGCTGAAGCAGAGTGCGGAAGCGAAAGTGTGAGCTAAGACCTTTGACCGTTCGGCTACTGTTGACAACTGTGAAGAACAACTGTCTGTTAGAAACCACATTTTTTAGAATAGGACCTGTAGCATAGCTGTTTTTCACAGCAACATGTCCCCAAAAATTCAAAACATGACCCTTTGGCCACTCTTGACAATTGTGAAGAACAAATGTCTGTTAGAAACCACATTTTTTAAAATAGGACGTGTAGTATAGCTGCATTTCACAGCAAAAATGCCCCCAAAAATTATAAAAAATGACTTCTCAGCCACTGTTAAAAATTGTGAGGGAGAAATGCCCAGTAGAAACCCCAATTTCTTGTTCCCAAAAGGACCTTGATTATAGCTGTATCTCACAGTACCATGCCCTCAAAACCATTGATAGTGCGAAAAATTTTAATGAAGAAGTGAGTAAATGGAATACGTTTTTTTCATGAAACCGTGTACAATTGGTGTCTTTTACAGTCTCCTCACTTCATAACCAGCAAAAGGGACCCTCCAGCAGCTGTGGGTACCCTGGATGGGGGTGTTGGCTCTATGGACCCTCCAGCAGCTGTGGGAGCCCCTGGATGGTGGTGTTGGCTCTATGGACCCTCCAGAAGCTGTTGGAGCCCATGGATGGGCGGTGTTGGCTCTATGGACCCTCCGGCGGCATGTGGAGCCCAAGGATGGTGGTGGTGGATCTATGGACCCTCCAGCAGCTGTGGAGCCTCTGGATGGTTTGGGGTTGGCTCTATGGACCTCCAGCACTGTGGACCCTGGGAAAAAAGGGGTGTTGGGTTATGGACCCCCAGCAGCTGTGGGAGCCCCCCCGGATGGGGGTTTGCTCAGGCCCCCAGCAGTGTTGGGGCCCCGGATGGTGGTGTTGGCTCTATGGACCCTCCCCGCCTTTTCCCTTGGTGGTTTGGTTTTTTGGCCCCCCCCGGGGGGACCCCTTTTTTGGGGCCTTTCCCCCCCCGCTTTTGTGGGACCCGGGGGGTTTCCTTTTCCCCCCTGGGGGGCCCCCTGGGGGGGTTTTGGTTGGGCCCCTCCAGCCTTTTTGTGGGGTTTGGGTTTTAAAAAACCCTCCCCTTTTTAAAGCCCCTGATTTGTTTTCTCGGCCCCCCAAAAACTTGTGGCCGTATTTGGGTTTTTTTTTTTCCTTTTTTGCCCTCCCGGGGGAGCCCGGATTTGGTTTTGGATGGATTTTTGGGGGGGCCCTGGGGGGGTTGTGGCCATGGGGGCGGGTTTAAAAAACCCCGGGAGGGGGTGGGGGGGCCCCTTGGTTTCCCCTTTGGGGGGCCCCCGGGAAATTGGGTTGGGTTTTTGGCCCCCCTCCAGCAGCTGGGGGGAAACCTTCGATTGGCCCCCTACCTGGGGCCCCCCGGGCCTTTTTGGGGGGTTTTTTGGGGCACCTTGGAACTTTGTGTTTTCATGTTAAGGTGGTTCCCCCCTTTTCCCATGGGGTGTTATTTATGGATTTTGTTCCCAAAAAAAAACCCCGGGGGTTTGGAAAAAAAGACTGGAAAAATTATGGGAGTTTTTTGTTTTTTTTTTTAAAATTTTTTAGTTTTTGAGCCATAAAAGGGGAAGCCCCCTTTTTACAGTGTGAAAAAAATTTTCTTATTTTTGGGTTTTTTGGGCCTTAAAAGGGGTTTTTCCTGGGAACCCCTTTGGGCCTCGTGGTTGCCTATGGCCAAGAGTTACCTTTTGGGTTATCTTGGGGGGCCCCAAAATTTTCCCGAAAAGGGGGGGGATTAATTGAGTCCCCCTTTAAGGGGGGCTTTAAAAAAAGGGGGCCCCGAAATGCCCTTTTTTTAAAGGCTTTAACGGCAAACGGGTTTGCCCCTTTGTGTGCATATGCCCAAAAGGGGAACTAAAGGGGGGTGCGGGCTTGAAATTTTTAAAACAATTTTTCGGTTTCGGGGGGCCCGCCCTTGGATAGGGGCGAAAAAAAGGGGGGCTAAAGGGGGGGAAAAAAACCCCCTGTTGGGAAGGTAGGGGCGCTTTTTAAGCCCAAAAATATGAAAATTTTGGGAGGGGAAAATAAAACTAAACTTTGGGGGCCAAAAAATAACGGGGGCCAAAAAAAAAAGGGGTTTGGGTAAGATTTTAGGGGGGAAACCGGGGGGAAAAAAACCTCTGGGGGGACAAGAATTTCCCCCTTTTATTCCGGGGGGAAACCCCTTTTTCCCACTTAGCCTGGAAAAAGGTAAAAATTTTGGGCCCGGGGGTTTAACTCCAGGGGGACCCAAATAACCCACGGGGGGTTTTAAATGGTGGGCCCCCCCCCCCCCCCCCCCCCCCCCCCCACCCCCCCCCCCCCCCCCCCCTATAAACCCCCAAAAAAAAAACCCCCCCCCCCCCCCCCCCCAGGTGGGCCCTGTTAATCAACTCCACTGGTGGGCCCCAAGAATGAACTTGACTAGTGAGCCCCAGGACATAAGTCTGACACTGTAAATGGATCCTATCAGGAATGCCAATGGACTTATGAACAGTCCAAACAGAAAATGATTGCTCCATATAAGCTGAGCCTTATCACTCTGATCTCCTCCACTCTGTGCCACTTTCCTTCTCAAAATACAAGCCGTGCTCCTATGTCCAGCCTGTCTGATACCACTGTTTTTCCGTCGTGAAAATTTATCCTTATCTACCTAAAGAGGTTGCCCGGTTGGAATAAAAAGGATATAGTAAGCTGCCCGTGCCAAACGAAATAAAAGAGGCCTATACTCACCTTCAGCTGCTCCTCCGTTCCATCGCTGGTGCTCCCCGGTTTTCTGTCTACTTTTCTTATGCTTCCAATTGACTACCTCTGATCTCTCGCTGATTTGGGAAAAAATAAATTTGTCCTTCAATACAACATGACCTTTATTTCATACAAACTAAAAACTACAAATTCTTTAAAAATTTTCCAAAAAAGGTATAAAAAAAGGTAAGAGGAAAGTTTTTTTCGTTCCCTTAACGATTATTGCAATCAAAAATTCTTTTAGCTCAATTAATTCTCTTTTTTCACATTTTTTTAATACCAAAGAAAACAAAGCAATACATTCAAACATATATAGTGATGAGAATGATGGGAGCTGTAGTCCAATTTCCCAATTACATACCTGTGGGAAAGATGAAAAATCGTGTAGGGGGTTTGGGGTGTTATCAATCAATTTTTTAGCTATTTTCTGCAGTTAGATTAGATTCACTTTCAAATTGTTTCACTTCCAAATTTGGTTATTCTCTATAAGGGGAAATGACCCTTTGGGCAACTGACCCACCTACCGTTGTCCCTATGAAGCAAAGCCCTTCAAGTATCTGTTGGTTCAATCCAGTCGTATCATTATCCAGGACACTAAAATATAGGATCACTGATTCAAAGTGCCTATTTTCCCCCTATTAATGCCCCGGTTTTCCTCCCTAATGGGGGCCAACCTGAGAGGGGGAACCCCCTGATAAACCCCCAAAAGGGGCCTAAAAAACCCCATGTGAAACTATAGCATTTCATTGACTTTAAAAGCAGGCTCATTAGTGAGAAGAATGAGAAGAATGTCACAGAAGGTTATCATCTCAATGGATAAATTGTGTATCATATATACAGTACAACCCTGATCACTAACAAGCATCCCACAAACCACCATGTAAATCTAATCCACCCCAACGTCACTAAGGTTGACATATATATACGGAAGTCTGGCGTCTTTTCAGCCCGAGGTCTAGCACAGGCCTGTTCGCTATGTTTGTAATCAAGCCCACTCCAATATCATGTGCATTATAGAGCGCCCGCGGCACTTTGTAATGCGCCTGAGATGAGGGGGCGTGCTGGAGGCGTCGCACTACAACCGTACGAGGCTACACATTTATAGCTTCAGTACGGCAAATCCAGGCGCATTACTGCTGGAACAGGTAGAGAACTTTAAAAGTGGTTTACCTAAACCAGAAGTGTTGCGTTGTAGCTAGAAAGCGCTAAATCTATGGCCCGCAGCAGAACAGGTTCATAGATTCAGGTGCATTCTATGCTACCAATGCGAGCAATAAAATTGGAGTCTGGGCGCCAAAAATCATACACGTCGTCCTAAGTGCCTCCAGTACACTGTTCCCACGGCTCCCTCTCTCAGACTAAGACTACGAGCTGACACTACCTTGTTTCTCTTGTGCCTAATTCAATTCTGTTTATATATTTAAAACTTTGAATAAAAATTATGTTTATAAAAAAAAAGACTAAGACTACGTCATATTGTCCTCCTTCTTTCACAGCTGCCATAGCACCCTGTTTTTATAGAGCTGCAAATACCCCCTAACAAATAGCTCCCTATGCACCTCTCCCTACTGTTTCTTATGCCTCCTCCTCTCTCACATACTGCTCTCCACGCTCGCCTTCTCTCTCACAGATTGCTCTACATGCCTCCATTCTCTCATGACTGCTCCCTGCCATCTCTTTCTTTACAGACTGCTTCCAAACTCCCCTCATTCATAGTCCGCACTCCATGTCTTCTTCTCTCTCACATACTGCACCCATACTCCCATCCCTCATAGTCTGCACTCCATGTCTGCTTCTCTCTCACATACTGAACTCATACTGCCCTTCCTCATAGACTGCACTCCATGTCTGCTTCTCTCTCACATACTGCACCCATACTCCCCTCCCTCATAGACTGCACTCCATGTCTGCTTCTCTCTCAGATACTGCACCCATACTCCCCTCCCTCATAGACTGCACTCCATGTCTGCTTCTCTCTCAGATACTGCACCCATACTCCCTCCTCATAGACTGCACTCCATGTCTTCGTCTCTCTCAGATACTGCACCCATACTCCCCTCCCTCATAGACTGCACTCCATGTCTGCTTCTCTCTCACATACTGCACCCATACTCCCCTCCCTCATAGACTGCACTCCATGTCTGCTTCTCTCTCACATACTGCACCCATACTCCCCTCCCTCATAGACTGCACTCCGTGGGTGCTGCTCTCTCACATGAACTCATACTGCCCTCCCTCATAGACTGCACTCCATGTCTGCTTCTCTCTCACATACTGCACCCATACTCCCCTACCTCATAGACTGCACTCCATGTCTGCTTCTCCCTCACATACTGCACCCATACTCCCCTCCCTCATAGACTGCACTCTATGTCTGCTTCTCTCTCACATACTGCACCCATACTCCCCTCCCTCATAGACTGCACTCCATGTCTGCTTCTCTCTCACAGACTGCACTCATACTCCCCTCCCTCATAGACTGCTCTCCATGTCCTCTTCTCTTTCACAGACTTCTCCCATACTCCCCTCCCTCATAGACTTGTCTCCATGTCCTCTTCTCTCTCACATACTGCTCCATACTCTCCTCTCCCTTACAATCTGCTGTCCATGCCTACCCTCTCTTTTTCAGATTGTTTCTTCCTCTCACAAACTCTTCCCCGTGGCCCCCTTCTTTCACAGTTAACATAGCTCCCTGTTCCTTAAAGGACGCTTCTTATGGCTTCCCTCCTTCACAGACTAATTTCCATACCCCCTTTCTTTCTCGCAGACTGCTTCATTCACTCCTCCACACACACTGCTTGTCATAGCCCTCTCCTTTCAGACTTTTCCCATACTCCCTCAGACTGCTCCTCACGCCTCTCCGCTCTCCTACCCACCGCCTCCCAGTCTTCCTTCTTCCATAGACTGCTCCCCAACTGTCTACATCCCAATTCCATTGACAATGTCCATTAACTTAATTCCCCCTCCAGTGCTTTCCTCCTTTGATGACCATTCAGGTGTAATCCTGGCCATACACATAAGACAGAAAGTTTCCTATTGGACAGGAAAGTAAGTGGTTAATAATAAGATCCCTGCTGTTCTGCCTCAATCACTTGTATAGAGCTCGGCTGCAGGTGCTCCCATCCACCTGTTGTGCACAAAACCCCTGAAAGAAGATGCAGGGCAAAAATCATACTTCTGTCCCTTCAGTCTCAAGATAGTAGGAGGTCCCTGAAGTTGGATCTGAACGAATCAGAAAGTGATGATATATTCTATTAATACGCCACTACTTTTTTGGGCCAGAAATACACATAAATGTTGGCCTCCCTGGCACAGGGCAGTACTTTAGTTATCCCTGGTGGTCAATTGGCTTCCTCACTGCTTTAGGCTCCAGCTATACATTTTACAATTTTTGCTAGTTTTTTTTTAAAGGGGTTTTGCCACGATCTCATTTCATACCTCCTGCAGCCAGATCTTCAGCTCTGTGTGCTCAGAAAGGGGCGTGTGTGATTTGTTTGCATATCATGTTACATATAGTTACGTAGTTACATCGTTTGTAAGGCTGAAAAGAGACAAGACGTCCATCCAGTTCAGCCTATTTTGCTAAAGTGTTGATCCAGAGGAAGGCAAAAAAAAACCCCCATGAGGTAGAAGCCAATTGTCCTCATTTTAGGGAAAGAATTCCTTCCCGACTCCAATCTGGCAATCGGAAAAATTCCTGGATCAATGACCCCTCTCCAGAATCCTGACCCAGCAGGATGACATCACCATGCCTTTCCCCACTCTAGTCAAAGAAAGGTCTGTTTATGTATAGAGCTGTGAGTAGCTACAATGTAGCTCAGAAGTAAAGTTTTTGCCTCACAGCACAAGGATCCTTGGTTCAAATCCCAAGCCTGTGGATTTTTTTTCTATTTATCAATGCACAGACCTGATTGAGGTTTCTTTGTTTTTTTTGTATTTATTTGCACTGCCTGACTAATTACTAAGGAGCACAGAGGACGGGAGTAGAATGACAGCACCTGGGGTTTGAACACTCAGTAGCTGCCTGAGAGGAGAGGTGATGTCTGAGCATGTGCGGCCAGGACTGAGGAGCTCTCAGCCCTGGTCGTATCCCCTGGAGACGAGCTGTAAACAATGGATCACTAAAGGAGCAGCTAATACAAAAACGGTGCAGAATTTTTAATAATGATGAATGAGGAAAATGTTTATTATTTAATTTGTAAGCTTCCCACGTCAATTTTACTTCATTACAAACCCCTTTAACATGTTGGCGTCCTAAATTTACAGGAATGAGCTCCTTTAAATTGTTCTGCTAAGCTTCCAATGAAGGGGATAGATATTTCAATGATTTGTATAATTGCTCCACTCATGACATTGCCCATGTAATTTTGCTGTCAGCAACGCATACAGCATTGAAGGTATACAGCAAATAACTTCACATAAAACGTGACTTAATGAAGCTGCCCCATTGTGCTCAGATTAGCAGACACTTTTCTCTATTGTTTTCTCTGTTGTTTATGAACACTCGGTTTTGTCATTCGGTGAATGATCTAAATAGGAGCTTGTTGAGTTAGAGAAGGAAGTCGTGATGAATCCCGCGTAGAGCTTACATATGACAATGTAGCCATATGGTTTTCATTCAATTAAAGGGACTGCCCCACCATAAAGCAAGAGATTATGTAAATCAAGTGTTTTTTTTTTACTTAAAAGACATTTTACATTTTTTTAGTGACTATGTATGTAAAAAAAATTGCAAACATTTTAGGGGGACATGTATGAAAACTGTCCTGGTCTAAGACTTTCTTTGTTGCCCATTGCAACCAATCAGAGCTCATAACAACCAATCAGAGCCCATAGCAATCAATCAGAGCGCCCGTTTCATTCTTTCTGAGCACTAGATGAAATGTAAGGGGAACTCTGATTGGTTGCTATGGGCAACAAAGAAAGTCTTAGACCAAGACAGTTTTCATACATGTGGCCCTTAGTTATCACACTTCTTTGGTGCAGACATAATAGACTGACACTTCCTGTGTTTTGCAGTTCACATTTTAGCTTTGCTGTATAGACTAGGACTAGTGTTGATCAAACCATTCTAGAAAAGATAAGTTCTAGTAGAACTTCTCAAATTTTTAAAACTTGAACTGAACATTTTACTGTTCGTTCGAGTAAAGTTCTGGTTCTAGTTGGACACGCCATTTTCAGTTTGTTTTCAGCGGCTTTCTGCACTCTTGGCAGCCATCCAATCTTCTTTCTGCACCTTTGGCGGCTATCCAATCCCCTTTCCGCACTTTTGGTGGCCATCCAATCACCTTTCTGCACTTTCGGTGGCCATCCAATCACCTTTCTGCATTTTTGGTGGCCATCCAATCACCTTTCTGCACTTTTGGCGCCATCCAATCACCTTTCTGCACTTTTGGCGGCCATCCAATCAGTGCAGAGCACAGAGAAGTGTCAAAAACGTCATCGCTGAGGTGTAGGGCTCTCATTGGCTGCTAAAATCACATGACCATGTTATATATATTTCACTGTATTGCCTTGTGAACGCCATTTTCAGCTCACTCTCTGTACTGTACAGACTGCTCTTAGTTAGATAGCATTTTCCTCTCCATAGACAGCAATAGTTAGGGAGTTTGGTATTGCTGGCTGCATCTTTCCCACACCCAGAAGCTGTTATTTGGTGACATTTGCAGGCTCACATAACGCCTAACTCTCATATACATGGATATATATTATACAGAGTGCTTGGATTTGCTAAATCATACTCAGTGCCCAAAAGTTCAGTTTTTGCAGTTTTGGGGGCTCAGTAATTGTATAGCACACGGTCTCCAAATCTCCTATGTGTCAAAGGGGCTTTTGGGCCCCCTCAGGATGCAGGGCCCCATAGCAGCTGCTACTGCTGCACCTCCTATAGCTACGCCCCTGCCTGCAAGCTGTCCTCATCTTTTCAGTTAGCCATTGAAAAGAATGAAGTATTTTAGCCTCTCAGTTTTTTTCGGTCCCTCTTAGAGCCAAATGTTCTTCACTGAGTTGTTCCACTTATCCAGTTTACTGTTATGGATGGTAATTCCAGCTTCTCCTCACCTGTATAGGTATAAAAATTAACCAGAACATCTTCTCCCATTGACTTTAATACGATTCAAAGTCCGAGTTCGAATAGAGGTTCTAATCGGACTAGAACTTTTTACTGTTCGCTCAACACTAACTAGGACAAAACAAAACAAGACATTTTATATATATATATATATATATATATATATATATATAATATATGTATATATATATATATATATGTATATATATTATATATATGTATATATATATATTATATATATATATATATATATATATATATATATATATAATATATATATATATATATATATATATATATATATATATATATTTTATATATCGACAGGATATACCATAATTACCTGAGAGGTGCGGTTCCCACCTCTGTGAGAGAGCAACCTGATGATGGAGCAGCATGGCACACTTGGCCGGAACTCCCCGGCCACCATGTTGTTTAAGAGCAGAGAGAAACAACCACCAGCCATAATGGAAACAGTAACACAATAAAGTCACATTATAGTCACAGAAAGTGCAACAAAAAACTAAAACCGACAAAAAAGTTCGTTTTTTCATCAGTTTTTGACAAGAACTTGGCAAAAAACTCAGTTTTATGAACGGTTTCAGGATTTGTTTTTTTGCGAGTTTTTTGGTCCATATATGGGTGAGAAAGTTGGGTCCAAATGACCCAAAGCCAATTAACCCTCTGTACACTGCAATCAATACTAATCGAGGTGAAGATAAGAGTAAATAAAGCGTATGGGAATACTTATATCTTAGAGGTAACAGTTGCACCTGGGACTTGAGTTGGCTTTAAAGTCCCATTCGTTGCATAAAAAGGGGTCCTGTTCCAAATTTTGCATTGAGATCTAAGAGTTTCAAGTTATACCTCTGCGTATCCCATGGATATCTGGTCATGCAACTAGTAGGCATGCTATATGTGAACAGGCTGCCCCCTAAACATTTGAACAGAACCGAAGGACTGTCTAATTCTCTGAATTCTATTGTTATTTAAGGGGTATTCCCATTTCATGGATTAGCATTAAACATGTAAGAAAATGTAAATAAAGACCATTACCAAATACATTGCTTTTCTGATTTTGAATCTTTTCAGAGTTGGGAGCAGATCTCATCTTCTGCTTTTGCAGACAAGTTTCCACAGCTACTGGCCACCTCCCTCTCTTCTTAGGCTAAGTCCACACGGAGTACAGTACGCCCCGCAATTACGTTGGTGTTCGGGAGCTGGCGCCGATCAGCGCGTACTCCCGCGGGCCCGTCGGCCCCATAGACATCCATTACTTGCGGCGCGTAAGCGCCGTGAATAATTGACATGTCACTTATCTCCCCGCGCGTCCTATTGTACGTGCGGGGGGACGAGGCGGGATGAGGCGTAATCCATAGTTCTCTATGAGAACTGTGAATTACATTAATGACTGGGGCATGTATTTGAGCACAGTACACTGCGAAATACGCGCCGAAATGCGCCATAATTTAACCTTACAGGAAGGAGCAGTGTCATCGGGATGATGAAACACTCCCTTTTCCATTCCTTATCTTCTCAGTAAGTAATGTGCTTACACCACTTACTGAGAAGCTTTAACCCTTTAGTGCTTGGTAATCTTGTGCACTACAATTTAGAAACATCCAGCACTCATATCCCTTTATTAGGCTAAGCTAGGAATAGCAGAGCTGATATGCCAATAACTGCTATAGAACCACCCACAGTCTGACCACGAAGTGTGAGTCTGATGCTGCCTGTGGCTTTGTGACACATAGATTATGCCCCCCTTGCTGAGGGCAGCATAAGCTAGTGTCAGACCTGCTGTTTCCAGCGCTATGTCCCTTATTCTGTAAGATGCTGGAGTTTTAGAGCATTTAATTTAATCTGCAGTTTTCAGCCAGAAAAGAGTCATGAAAAGAGTCCGTTTTTTTCATGCCCTGCCTACCTGAACTGATAAAACTATTACTTTGAATAGGCAGAAACATGTGAATATCTGCCAGGTGGGCGGGACTAGCCTTTGGTGGGCGGGGCCAACACCTGCTCATGAATAAGATTTGAGCATTAAATACTTTAAAACTGCAGCATCTTACAGAATAAGGGACACAGTGCTGGAAACAGCAGGTCTGTCACTAGCTTGTGCTGTCCTCAGCAAGGGGGGCATAATCTATGTCACAGGTTCCCTTTAAGGTTTACTTAGATAAGCCCTAAGATGACTTCTGTCGTAGTCATTATTGTGCTATGGCATTACACTAAATTGCAAAAACTAACGTCTAAAATTAAAATATTTCAGTGGAATTATGAAAAAGGAATTTATAGGAATTAAAATTTATAGAAATAATAAAATTATGGGGCAATTGACAGAAAATGTTATTTCTACATTCCATCATATTTCCAAAAAAGGGGTCATTCTTACTTGCTTAAAGGGAACCTGTCACATAGGTTATGCCCCCCTGGCTGAGGGCAGCACAAGCTAGTGTCAGACCTGCTGTTTCCAGCTCTGTGCCCCTTATTCTGTAAGATGCTGTAGTTTTAGAGCATTTACCCCTCAAATCTTATTCATGAGCAGGTGTTAGCCCAGCCCACCAAAGGCTAGTCCCGCCCACCTGGCAGTTATTCTAGAAGTATTGGTTAATCAGGTGTGTGGTTTGCGGGACTAGCCTCAGATGGGCAGGGTCTGAAAAAAAATGGACTCTGCATGACTCTTTTCTGGCTGAAAATTGCAGATTTGAGCATTAAATACTCTGAAACTCCAACATCTTACAGAATAAGGGACACAGCGCTGGAAACAGCAGGTCTGACACTAGCTTGTGCTGCCCTCAGCAAGGGGGCATAACCTATGTGACAGGTTCTCTTTAAGGGCAGGTTAAAACACCAGTTCGCAGCAGAATCCTGACGCATTACTTGGATAACCTGTAACTACTAGTGTTGTGCTTCAGATTGGAGTCAGAGACATTTTTGACCCAAGTCCAAGCAATTCAATTCAGCCCAAAGCAAAGTTTGGCATAAATTGTCCAAAATCGTCTCTAACTGTAAAGTTAGGGAACGTCCACACGGCATGGTTTATAGGTCAGTTTTTAAGATGCTTTGCGGATATAGAAAAGATCTGAAAACCGACAAGCAACCATACACTTTAAAGGGAATCTGTCGCCATTTTTTTTTTTTTTTACTTATTAAATCAAGCCCCTGATCCATATTCTTTTCCTCTCAGTCGTTTTTATTTCTGATTGTAGATTGTAGATTTCGGCCGTCTATATATGATTGTGGGGAAGACATTCTTGCTTGCACTGCTTTAACAGCATACATGCCAACTCTCCGTTTTTGGCGGGGGGGTCCCGCTATTTGGGGTCCCCCCCGCCCTCCCGGGGGAGTTGGCATTTCTCCCGCCGCCAGCAGGCGGCGGGGGGTCCTTCAAATGGCCGCGGCGCCGGAGTAGCGCTGGTGCGCAATTCCGGCGCCGCCGGTCCGTTCCCATGGGCGGGTTAAGCGGGCGCAGGGTCCGCTCACCCTCCCGCGGTGTCACTGTGCGGGGAGGAGGCAGGAGGGTATCGCTCCCTCTCCCCCTGTATGTCCGGCGCCCTGCGCGCCGTGCATTACAGGTCAGCGGCGCAGGGGAAGTGACTCGCGGCTGCTCTCATTCCCCCTGCGTCGCTTGAGAGATCGGGCAGGAGCCTGGCCGGAGCTGCAGGAGCCTGGTCAGGTAAGTGGAATTTATTATTTTATTTTTATTAACTACATGGGGGGCTCTGCCTGGCTACAATGGGGGGAGGGGGGTCTACCTGGCTGGCTACATTGGGGGCAATACCTGGCTGGCTACTAAAGGGGGCAACTACCTGGCTGGCTAATAAAGGGGGCACTACCTACCTGGCTGGCTACAAAGGGGGCACTATCTACCTGGCTGGCTACTAAAGGGGGCACTACCTACCTGACTACTAAAGGGGGCAACTACATGACTACTAAAGGGGGCACTACCTGGCTACATAGGGGGCAACTACCTGGCTAACAAAGGGGGGCATCTACCTAGCTACAGAGGGGGCATGTACCTTGCTACAAGGGGGCATCTACCTGCCTGTAAGGGGCACTACCTGGTTATGGGGGGCTACTACCTGGCTATAAGGGCATCTACTGGCTTTCTTCCAAAGCCATTATGTAGTTAGGCGGAGTGGGTGTGGCTTTTTGAAGGGGCGTGGCACACAAAAAGATGGGCGTGTCCATGCAAATTTTTGCCGCGCTACGTGTGCCGCCCTTTTTGGTCTCCTGCTTTTCCATTTTCAAAAGTTGGCAACTATGTTTAACAGCAGTCAGAGAGATACTTTACAGCAGCTTCATGCCCATAGGATTCTTAAGACAGATTCTGTCCCATAGACTTGTATAGGAGAGTTTTCACTGTGAAGGGAGGGGAGAGGGGGAGCTGTGACCTCTCCTCTTGTGACTGGTGGATTCTGTGTTATCTGTACACATTGGTGTCTCCTTTCAGTGTGACCCTGCTGTTACTGATAATGAGCAGACTGCTGAAAAGCCCTCTAAACAGAACAGGAAGTGTCAGACTATTATTAGGCCTAGTGGCCAAAGTGAAAACTGCAGGACTTAAGAATTATTAAAAAACCAATACTGAAAGTGATCAGGAAAATTTAAAAAAAAAATAACCAAAAGTTCCTAAAAAATGTGTTTAACATAAAAATGTGAGTTAAACAATAAGTCATTTTTTGATGACACATTCCCTTTAATAGAAAATCCGTTCAGCAGTCCACACTGTTTCTGATGGACGCTTTTTTTACTCCGCTGGCTTTCCTAAAAACTTAGAACATGCTCAATCCTCTGCTCGGTTTTCGGTTGGAAGGTGTGCAATTCAATGGTTATTGGGGGTGGGCGAATCCTTAAACCACTTGGACCAACCACTTAGAGATCTATATCTTTTAATGGCATTATAAATAAAGAAGTTTTTGATTCATTTTAAGAAATGATGCCGGCTACTTGGACCTTTTAAGCCCCTTTCTTGCTCAAGTAAAGAACCGTCCCCGAAAATGCAAAAGTCGATATAATACCGACCGGATTCTAAAACAGAATCCGACCACATTTTAAAAAAGTGAAGCCTGTGAGAGCTGCAGCCTTGCTTACATGCCCTTAGTTTTCTGACTGTTTACATTAGCTACGACCAGGAGCTGATCTGGCAAGCTCCTGGCCGCGCTTGCATTGTTTGCACTTCTTATCTGATGGCAGGACGCAGGAACGAGCTTTGAAGGGAGGGGGAGAGCAGAGCAGTGCTACTGAGCATGAGCAGAAGCTATGTTTCTGTGTCTGCTGTATAGAGAATCCACTGGTTGTAATGTAATTATCAGTCAGCTCCATGCTTAGCCCTTCTCCCTCCCCTTGCAGCAGCTCCCTCTTTACTTATATAGTTACATTACAGCTCTGTCTCTCTTAGTCAGTGAAGGCTGCTGGGATCTAATCTTTTCTTCCGAGCAGATAAGAGGGAGAACACAAAACCTGTATAACATGTTGCTCCACTACAGAGACTGAGATTAAATATCAGCCTCGGGAGCGTGCATGGGAGGTGGTGCTACGACATCACGGAGGAGGCACTTGTTTTTTTAAACAAAGGAACACAATGCCCCTTTTTTCAAGACTTTAGAAGGGAGTATCAGCCTGTTAGGTAAGGAAATCACTTCTTGGCAAAACCCCTTTAAAGGTTTCTATTAGGGTAACAGAACAAAAACCCCTTTTAAGATATAACTTTTATTATTACTATTAAAAACCAATATTCCTAAAAGAAATTCCTATATGATAATCACACAAAAATGTTCCAAACAGATTCAAGGGGTCGCATATTCACGGGGCCAGGGATAACAATATAATCACAGAAATGCACATGTGCCCAGGTCATAAGTACATAAATACAATCAAAAATTACTAGATGATTATCCTACTCACGGTACCATTGTTTCTTTCAGAGTCTCGTTGGATCAGCAGAAATACTCTCAGAGAAATATGGGATAAGGGCCTCTGTCCCTATCAATTCCCTATTACAAATCCTGCACAAAAAAAGCAGAGACATTGCCCCGACAAGGGCGGCCCTGATCCCAACGACTCTCCCTTGTACATCCTAATAATACCCTAATAAAAGATGGCAGATATCCTGCGCCAAAATTTGTATGGGCATAAAGATTAAGCAACACTTCCTGAAGCAACGCCTCCTGACAAGTTTCCCCTCTTGATTAAGGTTCATCAGGGGACAAAGTATATAGTTGCTCAAAGTTGCATGGAAACTACATGATGAACATGCTAATGATAGTGGACGCCACAGATGTCTGGACCAAGTCGCTCCTTTATGTTGTGATCTTTTGGTCGGTGAAATTGTTTTCTATTAGGGCTAATGAACCTCATGGGAGGGGAGGGAGGGGGGTCCCTGTTTTAAAAGTAAAGAACCGCCGCAAAAACCAACTCCTGCTATGGAGGACTTATGCCATGTCATATCACATTTATCCTGTACTCAGGCTTGGACTGACGCACAGGGGAATATTGGCATGTACAGTAGCTCTAGGGTGGGCCCCTAAAATAAATTCCACTGGTGGGCCGAAAAACAGCTCAACTGGGCCCCTAGAGTCAACTCCACCTGCAGGCCCTACACACCCCAGTCCAACACTGCCTCTACTGGTCACTTGTTCATTAGATCCTCATTGAAAAGCTGATCATCAGCAATCCCTCCTTTAAAGGGGTTTTGCCACAAAGTGACTTCCTTACCTCTTATCTGCTCAGGAAAGAAGATAAACAAAGCATGCTGAGTCACTGGGGAGAGTGAGTGGGGGTGAGCAAAGAGCGAGGAAGCAGAGAGTGTCTGCAGAGTTTACTCAAATAATTACATTACAACCAGTGGATTCTCTATACAGCAGACAGCTTCATACACTGCACTTTCTCCCCAGCCCCTTACAAGCTCCTTCATGTTCCCTGTCATCAGATAAGAAGTGCAAACACGCAGCTCCTGTCAGTGTCCTGGTCGTGTCTAATGTAAACTGTCAGGAAACTAAGGGGGACTGAGCAATGCTGTAGCTGTCGGAGGCTTCACTTTTTGTAACCACAAATATTTAGAAAAGTGATTAAATACCCATTTTGGAGTATCTCACGTCAACATTACATCGTGGCAAAACCCCTTTAAGGAAGCTATTCCAGATAGGAATCCCTTAAGTGGGGGAAAGAAGTCTTTGTTGATTGCTTTTGCCATTTCCATTTCCACTAGTTGTCGTGACGCTCCGTAAGGCGATGTTTCTGTTTGATATAATTAGCATTTTAATTTGTTTTCGATGAGCAGTTTACAGCACTTCAGAATTACAGTACAGACTGTACACCAGACGTTCAGAGGGAACGTGTTTGTGATTTTTTTTTTAAATTTGGTAAATATAAATTCAGAATCTGGGTTTAATTGTAATTTCATCCTTTGAAAATTGTGATTCTTCCATTTGTTCATTTAGTTTCATTTGTTGGGTGGTGGAGAGCATTTCACTTGCCTTAATAGGGCTGGATTTTGGGAGCGGCTGTTGGTACATGTTGGTACACAGCAGCCAAATTGCATGGGGTTAGGGTTAAAGGGGTTGTCCTACTTTAGACATTGATATCATACCACCAGAATATGTCATCAATGTCAGATAGGTGCTAGTCCCACCTCTTGGGTCGGCACCTATCTCGAGAAAGAACCCCAAAATCTCTCTGTTCTAAACACAATGGTTCCAGGGCTCATTCTCGAGATAGGTGTGTGTCCCAAGAGTGGGACCCACACCTAGTTTACATTGATGGCATATCCCATAGCCATCAATGTCTGAAGTAGGACAACCCCTTTAGCCCTAATCGAAACTCTAACCCCTAACCCTTACTTTAAATTTAACCTTTGCTCCCTGTTGTAGTTAGGATTAGGTCAAGGGTCAGGTTTAGGAACAATTTTTCATTGACTACTGACAAAAGTTTAGGCTGACCTGAATCAAATTGCTGATATCTGGGTTGAATTTAAAGGGGTTGTCTCACTACATTGATGCATCTCGCCTCTGTCCTGTTCTCTTGGTTTCATTTTGAATTCAGGGGCGGGTTTACTGGCTCCTACTAGGCTGCAGTAGATGCCAGGTCTGTAGCTATAGCAACCAGTGCTGGCAACCTATCAGGAGAGAACAAACAGGTCTGTAGCTATAGCAACCAGTGCTGGCAGCCTATCAGGAGAGATTGAACAGGTCTGTAGCTATAGCAACCAGTGCTGGCAGTCTATCATGAGAGACTGAACAGGTCTGTAGCTACAGCAACCAGTGCTGGCAGCCTATCAGGAGAGATTGAACAGGTCTGTAGCTATAGCGACCAGTGCTGGCAGTCTATCATGAGGGACTGAACAGGTCTGTAGCTATAGCAACCAGCACTAGTAGCCTATCATGAGAGATTGAACAGGTCTGTAGCTATAGTAACCAGTGCTGTCAGTCTATCATGAGAGACTGAACAGGTCTGTAGCTAGAGCAACCAGTGCTGGCAGCCTATCAGGAAAGATAAAACAGGTCTGTAGGGAACGTTTTTCCAGCGGTTTTAGTTTTTTGTTGCGCTGTTTGTGACTATAATGTGACTTTATTGTGTTACTGTTTCCATTATGGCTGGCGGTTGTTTCTCTCATCTCTTAAAGGGTTGTCTCACTACATTGATTCATGTTACCTCAGTCCTGTTCCTCGGTTTCATTTTTGAATTTGGGGGCGTGTTTACTGGCTTCTACTGGCCTGCATTGATGAGGACACTTGCTGTAGCTATAGCAACTAGCGCTTGCAGCCTATCATGAGAGATTGAGCAGGTCTGTAGCTATAGCAACCAGCACTGGCAGCCTATCAGGAGAGATCAAACAGGTCTGTAGCTATAGCGACCAGTGCTGGCAGCCTATCAGGATAGACCAAACAGGTCTGTATCTATAGCGACCTGAGGAGCTGATGCAGCCCATACAAGAGGGGATATCTAGGAATAGGTAGGACACTGTTAATGGACACATATTGCAAAGTGACTTGTTTTTGCAAGATCTTTAACATAAAAAGCAGCAATCCTTGTAGTGAGACAACCGCTTTAACCAAACCTGTGCTTCTGAATATCCTCTATGTATCGTCTTTCAGGTCGGACAACTAATTTGAAGCACTCTTAATGAAAAATGTTTAAAAAAATGGTATCATCTGTAAAAATTTTGCTCTAAAATGCAGCACTTTAACAAGCCCCTCAGTAGACAGGATCTAAAAAGTGAGCCGCCATGTTTTCCACTTATTGACGACTCATTAGCAAACACATAAATATTTATACTAGAAATAACAAACAAATAAGCAAAACACCAATTCATTTTCAATGCACAAAACTTTCCTCCACCCGCTGAATGCTACGTGGAGAATATTCCCAATTAAAGAGACTTGTATGTAAGCCCACACCTGCAGATACTATTGCCATAGATGTGAGCCCCACAGTTTGTCTAAGCGCGAACCATAAATTTGTATCTATTTCATGAACACATCTCAATTAAAACATGATATGAATATTGTCATCCCCTTCTTTCATCTCCTAGACCACGATGTAGGGCGGTAATTAGTTCCCACTTAACGGGGCTCTGGTAGGGCTGCATTGATTATTCTATGCGAATGCAATCTAAATAATAGAGAAGACAATAAAAGACTAAATAAATGTTTATGCACAGTCTGATAGGCTCATGAGTGTTACATTAAATTAGGAGATTCATTGCCATGGGCACAATAAAGCAGCTTGTCAAAACCCCTCAGTATCTCCCCGCTCGCTCATGTTGCGCTAACAGTATTGATTGCTCTTAATTAGTAATTAAAAGCTTAGTGGTTAGATCCATGAAGTGTGTATCTGAGCTGGAGCTCATAGTCATCGCCGACAAAGGCTGAAGGGTGGATAAACCGTAAGACACCAAGTCATTGTTCCAAGGCAAAAGGTGGAGTAAGTAGTCAGACAAGAAGAGATTAAAAGGGGGTTTCCAAGACTTGTAAAAACCTTCCTACCACCTCCTACTGCACTAAAGTGGACAATTAAAGGGGTTTTGCCACGATCTAATGTTGACGTGGGATCCTCCAAAATGGGTATTTAATCACTTTTCTAAATATATGTGATTATAAAAAGTGAAGCTTGTGAGAGCCACAGTCCCCCTTAGTTTCCTGACAGTTTACATTAGACATGACCAGGACACTGACAGGAGCTGATCTGGCCACACTTGCGTGTTTGCACTTCTTATCTGATGATAGGGAACATGAACGAGCTTTGGAGGGACTGGGGAGAAAAGTGCAGTGTATGAGGCTGTCTGCTGTATAAATAATCCACTGATTGTAATGTAATTATTTGAGTAAACTTTAGAGACGCTCCCTGCTTCCTCGCTCTCTGCTCACCCCCTCCTTCTCACCCCTTCATGACTCAGCATGCTTTGTTTATATTCTCCCCTGAGCAGATAAGAGGTAAGGAACTCACTTCGTGGCAAAACCCTTTTAACCCACACTTATCTCTCCCATCAGCACTATCAAAGGCGTAGCTATAAAGGTGCAGAGGTAGCAGTCGCTACCAGGCCCTGCAGTCTGAGGGGGCCCCAAAAGCCCTTCTGCCACAGAATTGTCAATGGCACATGGTAACTGAGGGGCCCCATTTTTTTTATTTGCACTAGGTCCCAGAAGCTGCAAGTTCCGCCTCTGAGCACTGTTAAAGGTGCTGCTCCAGTGTCCCCCCTCTGTCCCTTACCGACGACATCAAGTTAATGGATCATATGATTCTGCAGCCAATCTCTGGCCTCCGCAGTCACATGCCTGCAAGTACAGCAAGTGATCACTGAGGACAGTGATTGGCTGCAGATCATGTGATCCATGAACGTGACGTCATCAGTGAAAGACAAAGGGGGGGAACTGGAGCTCTGGAATGGTGGTGATAGGAAAGGTAAGTATGGATTAATTTTAATTTTAATTTAAGACCAGTAGGAGGAGATATGGAGGTTTTTAAAAGTCTTGGAAAACCCCTATTTGGAAAGCCACTACTTTCCTGTGACAACCATCTTTTCTGCTAGCCAAATGTGGCTTTCAGTATCTTAAAGGGGTTTTACCATGAAGGCCTGGTTTGTCCTGATTTGTTTGAACTGCATATCATATGAGCTAGCAGGCTTGACAATGCCTTTCCCCACAGGGTGCTCACGTTAGCCAACTAAAGGTCTGTTTATGTAAAGAGCTCTGAGTAGCTATAATGTGGCTAAGTGGTTAACACTTATGCCTTTCAGCATAGGGATTCTAGGTTGAAATTCCTGCAGGAACCAAACATCTGGATTTTTTTTTTTTTTTTGCTCAATGCACACACCTAATTGGAGTAGGAGGAGAAGGTGGAGGCTGGTGGAGTTTCCTAGAATGGAGTTCAAGTAGATGAACTAGATGGGCAACTGACAGAAGGACATGGGCAGGAAACATATGAGATTGATACCAATAGATAGCAAAGAGACAAAAAACTTTTCATGGCTGAAAAAGCATCAAAAGCACCGTATTGCTCAGGTCTCAATGAAGGATGATGGCCCATTAAAATGCTGAGCAGCAGAAGATTTGGAGAATAGCAAGGTAATTAGGTACCCTTGGCCCCTTAAAGATTGAAAATTAAATAATAATAATTTTCTCCTTTCATCATTATTAAAAATTCAGCACCATTTTGTTTTAGCTGCTCCCTTAGTGATCCATAGTGTACAGCTCATCTCCAGGGGAAACGACCAGTGACAAGAGCTCCTCAGTGCTGGCCACACATGCTCAGACATCACCTCTGTTCTCAAGCAGCTACTGCCAGTCTCTGTCCTGCCTAGTAATTACACACACTCACGGCTGAGCGAGTGTTAAACCCCAGGTGCTGTCAATCTACTCCTGTCCTCTGTACTCCTTAGTAATAAGTCAAACAGTGTAAATAAATAAAAATAAACTCCAATTAAGTATGTGCATTGAGAAAAAAAAAATCCAGATTTGGTTCCTGCAGGGATTTGAACCTAGGAAAGGCAGAAGTGCTAACCACTTAGCTACATTATAGCTACTCAAAGCCCCTTACATAAACAGATCTTTATTTGACTAATGTGAGCACACTGTGGGGAAAGGCATGGTGATGTCAAGCCATCTGGGTCACATGATATGCAATTCATACAAATCAGGACAAGCCAGGCATGAAATGCCTTCATGGCCAAACCCCTTTAAGATACTGAAAGTCACATCTGGCTAACAGAAAAGCTGGTTGTCACACGAAAGTCGTGGCAACTAGAGTGGGTGAGCCGTGCCGAGAGAGGAGAGGAGCAATGGCAACTGGAATGGAAGTGCCATGCACAGGAAGCAGACAAAGGACAGTGGAAATGCCATGGACTGGACAAAGATGAACATGACATTATAATTTTTTCATTAGATAAGCATCTAACCCTTTGCTGTAGCCTATCAGGAGAGATCAAACAGGTCTTTAGTAGTGTTGAGGGATTGCATTGGCCATCAACATCGGTCGATGGTCGATAGTCGACCATCATCGACAAGATAGTCGATAGTGAGCAGTCGACTATGAGCGATGACCATTAAAGTCTATGGAGAGCAACAACACCTTCATATTACCCCCAAACAACGCTGGAGAAGCTGTCATTTATACCCACAACAGTCAAATGGATACGTGCTACATCTTAGGCAACACACTTAGGTTATAAAAGCCACAGAAAAAAAGTCACAGACCATTCACTATCCCAGTCTTGTACCACAGCCTGACCCTTAAACCTGCTTCACCCACAAATTAAAAGTGCCAGAATGGCAGTATGATTTGAACCATCATTTTTACTTGAACTGGACATTGAATATCCCTGTCCTGGAACGCAGCATGAGCCCAAACCTGCATGACCCCCACATTTAAAAAGTGCCGGAAAAAGGAGTCTTTCAACCACCATTTTAGTTTCACTGGACATTGACTATCCTTGTCCTGGGTAGTGCTTGCCCCTCCGTATGAGTGCGGACCAATTGAGCTTCACTTGGAAATACTGTGGCTTTACGCTCTGGTTACCCCAGGTGCCCTTTTTCTTGGCATTCTTTTTCTCATTTTACTCAACGGTGCTGAGATATGGTCTCTATACTTTGTTTCTCGTGTCCATGCTCCATACTCCTTCCTCGAATAACCTACATCTGGTCAGAGTTTGCCTGTACCTCCCTTGTAAAATTCAGAGAATTTTTTTTACCAGCTATTTTGTAACATGCAAGGTTTTTATATTTAATTCTGAAGAAAACACATTTTAAAATAGGAGAAATCCCACCATGTCTTTGTTTCTCTTTTTTTAATTGTATTTACTGTTTCTCATACAGGATTTGATAGCTATGTTAAGATCTTACAAAAAACAGTCATTTTGCAATATGGTGTCCATTAACATGTCCTACCTATTCCTTTCTGACAGCAACATCACCCTTGAGCCACTCTTGACAATTGTAATAAACAAATGTCTTGTTAGAAACACAATTTTTTATAATAGACCTGTAGTCTAGCTGCATTCAAAGCAAAATGCCCCCGCAAAATTCAAAGCCTGACCCTTTGAGCCACTTTGGACAATTGTGAAGAACAAATGTCTGTCAGAAACTACATTTTTTTATAATCATGACCTGTAGTTACTGGCATTCAAAGCAAAATGCCCCCAAAAATTCAAAAGCTTGACCTTGACCACTTGACAATTGTGAAGAGACAAATGTCTGTTAGAAACACATTTTTTATAATAGGACTTGTATATAGCTGAATTTCAAAGCAAAATGCCTCACAAATTCAAAGCATACCCTTGAGCAACTGTTTGACATTTGTGAAGAACAAATGTCTGTTAAAAACCACCATTTTTTAGAATAGTACCTGTATTAGTATAGCTGCATGTCACAGCAAAATGCCCCCAAAAATTCTAAACATGACCCTTGAGCCACTTTTGACAATTGTGAAGAACAAATGTCTGTTACAAAACAACATTTTTTAGAATAGGACCTGTAGTATAGCTGCATTTCACAGCAAAATGCCCCCACAAATTCAAAACATGACCCTTGAGCCGCCTTTTGACATTGTAAGAACAATGTCTGTAGAAACAACAATTTTGTTACAATAGGACCTTAGTATTGCTGCATTTTCAAAGCAGCATTACCCAAAAAATTATAAAATGACTCTCATCCACTGTAAAAATTGTGAGGAGAAATGGCCACTTAGAAGCCACCAATTTTTGTTCCAAAACCATGGATTATTGCTTGTAATCTCACAGCATACATGACCTCAAAAAATTAAAATATGAGCTTCTCTGCCACTATTAAAAATTGTGAGGGAAGAAATGCCACTTCAAAGCCACATTTTCTGTTCAAAGGACCATAATTATAGCGTATCTCACAGCAACATGACCTCAAAACATGACAATGCGAAAACTTCTAAAGATAAAGTAGTACATGGAATACGGTGTTGTCCAAAACCTGTGTCCTTTTACAGTCTCCTCCAGCAAACCAGCAAATAACGTTGGGAAAAAGAGAATAAAAATTGCAGTAAAAATGATCATTTTAAAAACGATTTTTTCAAAGAGGACCAATTCTGGTTGAATAGGGAATGTGAAGTAGACGCAACTAATCGGTGACCTCGGCGAATTGGGGCCACAGACTCATCAAGATCCATGCCTATCAATCTTGATGAAAGTCAAACGATCCAATATCTGTGGAAAGCCGGATCGTTTGTCTGTAATGACTACCTCCAGCTGTGCGGAAGGTCCGCTCAGATATGACGCTGCTGCTGGCAGACAGACACCTCTAGGGCGTGGCGAGCGAGCTCGGGGCCATTCGTCCATTTTGGATACCCAAAGTCTATTGGGTCCGATCACATGCAAAAACATCGGTGTTGAGACGCAGATAGTCGTGCACCATGATAGTAATCTGATGTATGTGGTTTGGATGTGTGCCCTGCATTGCATCATTGGTGAGTGTATACAAGATTGCCAGAGTCACCCATTAGGCCTTCTGCCACCTGGCCTGCTGCGCCCGCTACCCTACTTGCACCTACTGCTGTCACGTCGCTGAAGTTGTTCCACCGTACATTTGGGAATCGTGAAGCAGTCGTAACAGAATGAACCTCCAGTTGATCAATCAGCAAGGTCTCCATTTCCTGCATTTTACTCTCTATTTGGGTGGGTGGAAGGAAAGTCTGAGTTGTTTTGTACCGGGGATCCAGGAGGGTGCCACCATAACTGTGTTCATTTTGATGGCCCTTAATGCAGGATCATGTTGGGATCAAATGGACATCCCAGCCTCATGTGAGAATGGAGCCCTGATTTCCCAAGCCTCTGGTCCGAGGGCACTAGCAAACTGATCTTACCACATCTTCCTTCCTCCCCTCAAATTCGCGCCAACCTCTTTCCAAGGCAGGGACGTCGGTAAACGTCGGTGTCCCTAGAATACCTCCTCCTCCTCCTCCTCCCGCTTCCTCCGGCACAGCTTCAACACAGCCCTACTTTGCCTGATATGAGCACCCTGAGAGCGATGCGCCACCTGTCACTAGCTCTCGATCCCGAACCACTGCCTTAGAAGACCGATAAAAATTGAGAAACTGTCGGGCATTGGGATTCGACGGAGAGAAAGCTCCGGTCCGCATCTGTGTCCGTCTCCTCCTCCGTCACAGGCGGGATTTCAGATGTACCAAAGGGCGGGGGGAACGGGGGGGGGGGGTGGGAGGGGGGGGAAAAAATTGTTCACAAACAAGATCACCACAATGCTCATGCTGACAAGGGCATTGTCGCACTGACCATTTTGTGGCTTCTTCAAAACTGGCAAGATGGTTTGGCAGACTCTTTCAACCTGCCTCCACTCCGGTGCTCAACACCCCCGAGGTCCGCACGCGCTGCTTGTCTGGCCATTGACACTTCGTACTGCGTAATGGCATTGCGCTGCTGCCCACTATCGCTGGAGCATGGGAGGGTGGAATCCAGCGTGTTGCCAACGTCAACAATGAGACGGTTGACGTGGAGGCTGAGCTGACGCTGCAACGCAGCCAGCGGACGAAGCAGGGTGCGAACGGCGAGTGCAACTTAGACTTCAGCCATGCTCAGCAGTCAGACCAGACCGGTAGCTCGATTAGACATTTCGGGACGACAAGGTTCCAATGACATGTGCCGGCCAATGGATGTGCACCAGCCTACGATCTTAAGGCGGCCAGCATATTTCGCCCGTTATCCGCACACCACCTTGCCTGGCAACAAGTTCTTGGCACCCAGCCACGCTCGGTCACGTTGCGGAGAGCCTCCACAGCTCCTGACCTGTGTGTGGACGTCCCAAGACAGATATATTTCAACACGGCCTGTTTCTCTGGGCACGGTGATGCCACCAGAGGAACTTGGGGAAAGAACCCTGCACCCATCCCTGCGTTTTGAAGAGCGGCGCCGAGCCTGAGAGCCATCCGCACCCCCAGAGACATTCCACCCAGCTCACCCAGTGAGCTGTCACAGAATTTAAGCGTCCTTGGCCGTGCTTACTAGTCCAGGTGTCGCAGTCTATGACTTTTCCGGCCACAGATGCAGACAACGCTCTTGAAATTTTAGATGACGATGTGGCTGGCCAGGCAGGGACGGCTTTTCTGGCAAGACATGCTGCTTGGCAACTCTGTTATTGGGGGCAGGCAAGAGCCATGACGTGTCGGAAACCCATCTGTGTCTCCACCAGCGGATAAGCACATTTTCCAACCAACAGCCTGGCAATGCCGACATTCAGGCTTTTGGCTTTGGGATGGTTTGGGTTAAAGTGTTTCTTCTTCTGCTCCCAAACCTGGAAGACAGAAGGCTGGCTGCCTAGACTGGGCCACTGTACTGCGTGCATGTCGTCGAAACTGCGGAAGGAGAAGGGGTAGATGTGTCTCTGGTGGTGCTGGTGTACTCGGGGAGAACGAGTGGAGGCTGAACGAGGCTGATCCCTGATCATGACTCTGAGAGACATGTAGCTGAGGAACGCTTGGTGTGGCGAGGAGGAGGAGGCGGAGACAGAGGGTGTTGAATCAAAGTGGTTGCGGCCTGGCGTCGGTGTGGCCGTTTTTGGCCAAGGGTGCCTACCATTTCAACGAATGCATTCGCTGCATGTGGACTAGACATGAAGTGTGTTAACCACCAAGGTTCTTGCCTCTACTGATGCGTTTACGCATAGGCGCATATGACATCGCAGGTGAATCAGAGGCTTGGTCACAAAGCCCAGGCTTGAGAGTCCGGACCATTTTTGACGGCGATAAGCGAGGAGCGGGGTTTTTACGCTGACCGTGGCTGGGCGAATCATATCATCTAACTTCTGCGGACCGCCCTCTCCCATTTTGAGAGCGGCAACCCGTACTGATAACTACCCACTCGTTTCCGCCTCGTCAGTGATGAAGCCTCGCAAGCAAATTCTGCCTGAAAAGACCACTTGGATCCCGCAATGACCGTCATCATCATCATCGAACACAGTGACTTCGTCGTCCTGACATTCTGCATCGCAGGAGCTGCGGCTACAAGCAAGAGGGACGCAAGGCGTTGCCGACCGCCCGAAGTTTTGCCGATTGACCGTCTTCCTTCTCCTCCTCTGATGGCATCAGTAACCTGGCGTCAGAGCAGACAATATCATCCGCTTTGGCCCTCTTGATCTTTTAACATGCCTTTCTGACCCCAACCGCATTTTTGTCATCAAAGAAGGTCTTCAGAAGATGATACCACAGTGGTGGTACACGAGTTACATTTGGGCTGCTTTATGTGGACGGATGCTGGTGATGCTGAGACGACATTTGTGCCGTGACTGTAGGACAGAGTAAGACTGCTGATGCAGGTTCATTAACCACTGAAGACAGCTTGGCGACGAGGTTCGTTACTTAGATTACATGCCCTGACCCAGCGATTGACAGCCTGACGGTCCCAACTGACGATCCTCTGGCATCGAGTGCGCCACACTGAAGAGCACCTTTCTCCGTACCTCTTACCTCCATGTCCCGACCCCCCGCTTTGCTCGCTTACCACCTGAATTTCGCTCCAAGTTCAAAATATAAATAATTTGAGACGGAAATTGGAAGAGTTTTTGGAAAGTCTCCTTATTAGAAAGAGCGGCAAATCAACCTATTCTCAAATCCCACTCCAATCAAAACAAAAATTGCTGATTCAAATATAACTGCAAAGTAGATCTATCAACACGCCTGGCCTGCGCGCAAAGTGGGAAAAAACTCGTATCTGAAATGGATTCGGTATAATACAAGTTATTTTTGGCACTTCAATTCACCTTGTGACTAGAAAATTGCTGTATCAAATTTAAGTGCTAGCGCCCTCAAGAACAAAGCTTTAGTGCGCCACAATCAAAATACACGTTTCTGTATGTATTCGTATAATACAAATATTTTGCACTTTTAATTCACCTGTGGTGACTATAAAATTGCTTATTCAAATTTAAGTGCAAGCTGCCTCATGAACAAAGCTGTAGTTGCGCCAAAGTACAAAAACACGAATCTGTTATGTATCTATAATACAAGATATTTTTGGCACCGTTCAATCACCTGGGGTGACTATAAATTGCGGATTCAAAATTTAAGTGCAAGGTGGATATTATCAACAAAGGTGGAAGTGGGCAAAATGAAAATGAACACCTATCTGAATTTACTGAAAAAAAAATGGATTTTTGCACCAACAAAGAACCTGCATTTCAAAAAAAGATGTGTATCCTATAATTTTCGGCTGCCCAATATCCAGGAAATATTTCAAAAAAAATTTTAATAAAAAGTTTTTGCATGAAATGTCTACACAAATTTTGGGTAAAATTTACCAGTATTCTTATAGCTTGTCTGTGTTGGGCCCGGGGGCCCCCCCCACCCCCCCCCCTTGCTTTACAGGGGAAATGCTGTTTTAAAATTCTCTAGCTAACTACATAAAATCTTAAAAATCTCTAATCTAACTAAATTGGAAGGACACACTAACAGTGGGTTTCTCTGGCAAAATAGACTAATTTCGCTGAGCTTTTGGCCCAGGCAAGCGCCGTCCTACGCAGGGAACGCTAGAACACGGGGGCTAAACGGGAAGGGGTTTTCTATGTAAAAGGGGGCCCATGTGATTTTTTCCAGCCATCGAAACCCATCCCATCCCAGTCATGAGGGCGCCACACTCTCCCCCTGCTCTATTCTGTAAGGTTTTGCGGGGCCGCCAAATGAAGGGAGCGCCGAAAATGGCGCGTTTTTAAAGTGGCCAATTGTAACCAAAATTTATCGCATGATCTAAAAAATCCGTCACCAAAAAAACGTGCGATTCAACTTGTGATAATAATCCCAAACCTAGTTTTCTATACACTGAGGAGCGATGCACCCCATAAAAGAGGTTTATATCTGGGAATAGGTGGGACACGGGTAATGGACTATTTTACAAAGTGAATTGTTTTTGAAAGATCTTTAGCAGTAAAGCAAACCCAGTGAGACAACCCCTTTTTAAATCTATGTATACAAATTAACATGACATTAGAAATTTTTTTATACACATGTAAAACACAAAATCTATGCACTTTTGTCTCACAACATACAATGGCTTCCATAATCAATACAATCAATCAACTTAGTAGTGTACACTCCTGTAAATCATTAAAATTGGGTAATCCCTCCAATCCCCCGTAACCAGAGGCAAACTTAAGCTCCGGGGGCCCTGGACAAAAAGTGAAAATGGGCCCCCACATTATGTGCCACTTACAAAGCTGTACTCCTTATTGCAGAAGGGGTTTCAGCCCCCTCAGTGCAGGGCCCCCGGCGACTGCTATTAGCACCCCCCTATACTACGCCCCCGGGCGTAACCAATCAATTGCATAGGGGTAACAAAACAATTCCCGGTATAAAACCATTACAGTAATATAGAATTGCATCAATGACAATGTGTGTAGGTTACCCTTTCTGTAGTGTATCTCTTGTAGGCTACATATCCACTGTTACTACTTCTGGGGATGGAGTATTCTATTGTGTTTTTTAAGTCCAAAATTTTGGTGCTTATTCATTTAATTTTTGCTGTTTGGGGTCTCTGGTTTTCTGCCGGGGCTAGAAAAACATGCTGGGCTCCTTTAGGATAGCTGGATGCAGCTATAATGACACTGGTATATAAGCATGGAAGCAGTTTCATACTGGGGCCCTATAGCTTGCAGCCCCCTCTATAATAGGGACTTCTTGTGGATCAGAAAAA
>JAODAL010019067.1:0-73011 GCA_025379985.1 Phyllomedusa bahiana
TTCTACCATGTTTTTTTTTTTTTTTTTTTTTTTTTTTTTTGGAGGGGGGGTGGGGGGGCCTCTTCCGGAGCAACACTCGGGAAAATAGACTGAACGGGAGGGATGTCTGCTTTTTTGGCCTTCAAACCTATTAAAAGTTGCCATTCAAAACACAATTTCGATTTAAAAGGCTCTATCATGCAGAGAAGAAGCCATAGATCAACACTATCCAGAAACACTGCCTTTTATATTAAAACACATTTAAAATGGACTGAGGCAGATCGGAAAACTGTTCTGTTTTCATACAGAATTTTAATTTATTTGACCACTTTTTGTTTTGCCCCGCATATTTTAGAGAGCTTCCAAAACTTACACTATATTTTACTATTTTGCCAAGCAAACTTAAACTCTATGGGATCTCAATCAAAAGACACTAAAACTAACTTTTATTTTTACTTAACTTAATACACACTTTTTTAAAAAACCTGTTTTTCAACCCCCAAAATTTAACCCTTTTTACTTCGAAGGATAACTCCCTTTCCTTTTTCCTTTCAAGTCTGGTGGACCCCACCTACTAACAGGAAAACCTTATATAAAACACAGAAATTTTTACTAACCCAGTATGGATCCCCAAAGCTCCACGGGGGGCATTTATCCCAAATCTAAGGGCAAAAACATAAAGGCTTCCTTGTGATACTTTGTAACAGAGGTGAGAAATTCAAAATTTTAAAATTCATCCCTGACCCCCCAACTTTTCCCACTAACCTGGTTTCATCAGGGGTAAGAGTCCGTCGGCAGATTAAATTCCAACTTAACACACAATTTAAAAAGCCTCAAACTCTAATGGTATGGAGTTGCATTAGTGCCTGTGGTATGGGCAACTTATTTATTTTGAACACCAATATCACATGTGAACAGTATAAAGAGGCTTTAGAACCTCATATACTCCCATCCAGACAATCTTCTGCATCTGTCACAACAGCATGGCTTTGCAGAAGAAGAGTTTTGGGTGCTGAGCTGTCCGACTGCAGTCCAGACCTTTCACCAATCGAAATCATTTGTCCCGTTATGAAATGAAAAATCCCAAAAGAAAACCCAGAACTGTTCAGCAGCTAGAATCCTGGAACAACATTCCTCCCCTAGAACTCCACAATTGGGCGCCTCACTTCAGAAGTTTAGACTGTTGTACGAAGAGGGGATTCTGTACAATGGTAGACTTGGCCCTGACCCAACACTTTTTGAGATGTTGCTGCCATCATTTTCTAAAGTTATATAGAAAAATGTCATCTTGATTTTCTACTTTTGTTGTTCTACTATAGTGCATATATATATCTATATAATATATTCAGGCAGTTCTCAACTTGCATCGTTCCAACTTACATCTGTCTCCTAGTTACAAATGGAGACTTGTGGGGCATGCTTGAAAAAAAACTTTGAGATCCTTAGTTCACATGCTTGCCACCCCCGGCTTACAACGGCATCTCAAGGCGGGTGGTCCTACTCCTATCTTTACCTCTCACTAGAGTCAAATTCAGACTTCTCATTGGGTCAATCAGGCCTCCATAATCCAGAGAGAAAAATTAAAAAAAGCACCAACCTTGCACGCATACTGCACTGATATAACAAGCTGTAGAGGTGGGTGGGGTGCAAGAGACCAAAATGGAGGCATTCCTCCCTCTATAAATTAAAAGCAAAAAAATGCCAAATACAATGTATAGTTCTGCACAAAAAAACATTTCTGAGAAACACAATGTGAACTTGGTTGCGGGGTGGGTGTGTGTGTATTTTGATATGTATGGTGTGTGTTGTATGTGTTTTTGTGTGTGTTGTTTATTAAAAATATATATATATAATATAATAAATTTTATAAATATATATATTAATATATAAAAATATAATATACCACACCAACTGCTAAAAGGGCTATACAATACATGGAAAGCTCTAAAGAAGCATTTATGCTATATACAATACATGAAAAAAACTGATATTCTTAGTTCACATGTTTTGATCAAAAAATGCTTATGCCACCCCCGGCATGCTGGCACTTGTAGTTCCAAATTCCACAGCAGATGGTAGCTGTGGAAGAGAAGTTCCAGCTGCACGTGAGGTGGAATCTTCTTAACAAGGACACAAACCGCAAAACCAATTGTAAAAACTCTTCCCTGCACTATCCAAAACAGGGGGGGAAACTTTTTATGCTGGAGTTATATTTAATAAATCTACCTGTTCCGCCTTACATACAAATTCAACTTGAGAACAAACCTACAGGTCGTATCCTGTTCGATCTCATTTTCTATATCCTGATTGGTTTATAAAAGCTTTGTCCTCCATTTTCTCCGTAGAAACCCAGATTCTGAGCCTGGAGGGGAACTGATATTTGGGGGCACTGACCCAGCATACTACACCGGTGACTTCAACTACATGAATGTGACTCGTAAGGCGTACTGGCAGATCCGTATGGACCAGTAAGTGACCAAGAGGGGTATCGTGAAATGGTTGAATTTGCACACTACATACTTATTGCAAAGATTACTGCAGTTCTCCTACTTGAATTGGGCCTCCAGTTCAGAGACCCATGCACATGTGGTGTTAAAAAACTCATAGTGATAAATGCAACTGATCTTTCCAGTTGTATAATTTACTGCAACAAAACTGATGTCTGGGAATAGATGAATAAGGTATAGTCACACATGGAGGATTTGCATTCATTTACAGATCATATAAAACTTGGAGCAGATTAGAAAAGTCCTCTACATTCTGAAACTTTTTTTTTTTTTATAAATATCATAAAAATTTCTAATTTGGTAAAAAGGTTGCAGTGTAATTGCATGTTAGAAAACTTCCTAGATTATGTCCTTCCCTCTCCGTGCAGGTAGGCACCATCATCTTGTGTATGGCCAGCTCTGGAATGACTTGACTTTATTTGCAGACAAAAAAATTAAATAAAAAAAAAAAAATCTGTCCTTCCAGACTAGGTGTTGGAGAGCAGCTGACCCTGTGTAAGGGAGGTTGTGAAGCCATTGTGGACACAGGGACCTCGCTGATAATCGGCCCTGTAGAAGAAGTGACTGCACTGCAGAAAGCTATAGGAGCCATTCCTCTGATCCATGGAGAGGTAAGTTCAGTCCATGTATATGTGCGGAGTGGGGGAACTTTGTAAATGTATAAATATCTACACAGCACTAGGTATGTGTAGGGAATGAGGATAGTGCATGGGGGTCTTCTAGACTGCAGCAACTACTCCTAACCATTCTGTCTCTTTTAGTATATGGTGTTGTGTGACAAAATCCCATCCCTGCCTGTAGTTACATTCAGAATTGGAGGACTGAACTATAGCCTGACTGGAGACCAGTATGTGCTGAAGGTGAGTTTATGAAGGTGCCTACTTGCTTATATTGGGGTATGTCCCCATAGCACAGAACATCCTGCACACCATGAGCTGCACAAGTTGGTGCCTGTGTATGTGTTAATACATTTCCCCCATATTTTTTAAGACTGGTGTTTTTAAATAAATTTGGTGTATTTTATACCAAAGCATTTTTCATTTACGGGGCTGTGGTTCTATAGATCTTGACTTTCCATGGGATTAGTGATAAATGTCTGATCATGGAGTCGCACTGATCACTAAATAGTTTGTCCAGCGACGAAGTCTTTGAATGGAGCAATGGTCAAACATGCTCTTTAGCAGGGCTGTGGACAAGTGATTAAATGTCTGTTGGTACAACCCTTTTAAAGAAAACCTGTCACATAGATTATGCCCTGCTTGCTGAGGGCAAAACAAGCTAGTTTCAGACCTGCTGTTCCCAGCACTGTCTTATTCTGTAAGATGCAACAGTTTTAGAGCTTTTACCCCTCAAATCTTATTCATGAGTAGGTGTTAGCCCCGCCCACCAAAGGCTAGCCCCGCCCACTGACAGGTATTCACATGTTTCTATCTATTCAAAGTAATAGGTTTATCAGTTGAGGTGGGTGAGGCTTGAAAAAAACTGACTCTTTGAAGGACTCTTCGAATGACTCTTCTGGCTGAAAACTGAAGATTTGAGCATTAAATACATGAAAACTACAGCATCTTACAGAATAAGGGGCACAGCGCTGGAAACAGCAGGTCTGACACTAGCTTGTTCTGCCCTCAGCAAGCGGGGCATAATCTATGTGACAGGTTTTCTTTAAGGCCTACATCCTGTCCATACAACTAATAGAGAAATCTGTGCCGCCTATGACCTGGAGTATATTTCTTCTGTGATTTATGCCACTTCCAAGACTTTTTGAGCGGCCACACCTTCTCTCCTCCCTCACCCCCCCCCCCCCTAAGGCTAAGATATACATGTATGTATTTTTTAAGCGTACGCCCACACAGCAAGGGGTTTTCGGATAAACTGTCAACCATCCTCATAGACTTTAACAAAGCTGCACAGTTTTTTTACGGTGCAGGTCTTCACACCGCCAGCGTTCTAAAAAAACTTGGAACATGCACAAGCAAGATGTTCTATTCATTGGCTAAGGGGGAGGGGGCGAATCCATGGACAGCACTTCTGCCTAAACCATTGAAATGATAAAATACCAGACGGATTCTTATTTAGAATCGAACCGGTATTTTGCCACTGACTTGTGGCTGTAACCTAACTGCTGGAGTAAATTGTTTAAATTCTGCAGCTGTGGATTTTGCAGCAAAATAAACATATAATATTATGTATCTGTGTGTGTATATATGTATGTGTATGTATATATATATATATATATGTGTGTGTGTGTGTGTATATATATATATATATATATTTATATATATATATATATATATATATATATTATATATATATATATATATATATATATATTTTTACTGCGCTTGTAAGGTGAAGCATTGGCTTGAATATTTTATTTCTTTTTTAGGTCACGCAGTTTGGCCGTACCATTTGCCTAAGTGGATTCATGGGCCTTGACATTCCTCCTCCGGCTGGGCCACTGTGGATCATCGGAGATGTATTCATTGGTCAATATTACACAGTCTTTGACCGCGCTAATGATCGTGTTGGGTTTGCAAAAGCCAAATGATTTTGTAAACCTAATGGTGACCCACCTTGACTCGCCCTTCAAAGCGAGTTCTGTTGGTGGTTGTTCAAAGCACAATCTCTACCTGCAGTTTTTGACGCTACAAAGAGGGGAATATCCGTTATTTGTCAGACTAGATAATGTAAAAGTCGTTATTGTACTACTGCTGCACCAGACTGAGATTGCATTCTTAAATGGTCTTGGCTGAAAAATATATTTTTCTGTTAAACTTTTTTTTTTTTTTTTTTCCCCCATTTAGGCTGCATTGTATGAATTCACTAGACACTTGCTTTGTAAATCTGGTCATACTCAGATTTTGAAAAAGTCTTCCTGAAGTTTTATAGGTTGCCTGGTGTATCATCCTAATCTTCCAAATACATAGGTTTAGCTTAGGTTCCCTAAGGCCTAAATAGCTGCAGGTTTTAACCAGGGCTGTGGACTCTGTAAGCCAAAGCTCCGACCCCTCAATTTCACTAATTCCGACTCCTTCATACATGGCGCATGTTGAAGTCATAATTTTACTGTAGTAAAATGGTATCATCTGGTTTTTTATCACCTCATGATAGAATAATCAAGATATTTAGGTAGAACATAAACCAACACGTAAAATAACAATGTATTGAACTTTAGCCTTCAAGGCTCAATATCTCACCATCCACTGCAGCTTTGAACAGGAGACTACCATCATCTAGGCTATCGTGTATATATATATGTTTGACTTGCAAGTATTTAGCATCTGCTTAGTTCTGCAGATTTTGCATCTTTCAGCACTGCCTGAATCCTTCTGGGCTCTGGATCAGACTCGAGCATGTCTTGATTAAAATCTGATCCCCAGTCTTCACATTCCCAATGTTGGTGCAGACTGGACTTGGGTACGAATACAGCTTTTTCTTCAATCCAATCCACAAGTGTTCGATTTGGTGTGGAGGTCAATACAGCAACTCATTGTCATTGAACCATTTCTTCGTCAACCTTGACGTATGCTACGGGTCATTGTCCTGCTGAAACACTGTCCTTTTCATACCCATAGTACTAGAGTGTATGAAGTAACTCCTCTTGTAGAATACTCTCATTGAGCTTAACGTTGATCCTGGTCAGGTATCCAACATCTTTGGCTGTGAAGCAACCCTACATCATCAGGCTTCCTCCACCAAACTTGACGGTTTCTTCAGTTTCTCAATCCGTTGGCCCCATTCTTCCAAATCGATTTGCACCCATCGGAGCCCAGTCTGTTGACTTTCATCTCATAGCGCCAAATCACCCGTTTCCAATCTTGCATTTTTCTTTTGCAAACTCGAGCCAACACTTTTTATGACGAGATTGAAGTCGAGGTTTCATTCCAGACTTGTGTAATGTGTGTTGCATGGCGCTTGCATGGACGTCTGATTTCAAAACGGTAACAATGCAGTTACATGACCATAATCTGCATAACGAAGTATATGCTTAATAGCTGCAGGTCAAAGTTATGTATGAGATAGCCAAGATTGTCTATAAAATGATGGTAGTCTCACATTCAAAGCTGTAGTAGATGGTGAGATCTGGAGCCTGAAGGTCAAAAGTTCAAAACATTGTTACCCTTTTGCTTATCAGTTTAAAATATACTTATTGGATACAACTTTAGAACACCAAAAACTTACTGCAACATTTTGCAGTAAGTGGGGAAAAACTGAATAACATTTGTGGAGTCCATGAATTTGTTCTGAGAAATAGTATTGCCTCCTTCATAGATGACCTCACATCTGGTCTCATTATTTCCAGGCTAGAGAACGGCCTCTCTACACTAACTTGGGTTGTTGGCAAAGCGGTGACCACAGGGGCAACATCTCCTAACCATTTCAGGGTATAAAGGAATTGCCTCAGGCACAGTCAGTTCTGATGAATGGTTGATTTTCTATTTCTTTGAAAGCTAGTGAAAAATTTTGCTGAAATCTAGTCAATCTGTTTGCTATGGGAGCGGAATCTTTTCTGCAACGCTCTGCCTGCTTTATGTCATCAATTCAACTCCTCACCTAATGAGGCTAATTACCTGGGAACAGTGGCACTGGCCAGACCCAATTCCTCTTGCTCTGCATTGACTGAACCGGACCAATTTATTACATATTGTTGGTTTATTTTATAACGACTCCAACTACACCAAAATGGGCATAAAATCAGGGGTATGGAGTCTAACTGCAGATTTACACAGGTAAATTCTCAGGTGGTCATAGTGCCAGACTTGTGGATGGGCTTTTCCAATATCCTCTAGAGGTTGTGGGCTTTTACCAATTTCAGATGCAAATTTACTCTACAAATTTTACTACTTTGGTGTACAGGGTGACACCCATGGTAAATCTGCTTCACCAAGTGAATGTAACAGGAAGACTCTTGCTGCAGACGTGTGTAGACCAGCATTAGACAGCACAATACGACTGAATGGGAGATTTATGGTAGTCTGGATTATTTTAGAAGAGCTGGACTTCTCTGGGAGGGGGATAAATATTTGTAACAATAGGTTAAACATTGGTTGTGTCTCTTATGGTCTTGAGTGTATTAATGACACTTTAATGTACTTCTTTTTCTAGAGTAGCAGAGTGATATGGAAACCTTTTTAAAGAGGTTGCTTAATATAACTATATTTAAATGTGGCAGGCGTGGGCAAAAAAAGAAATACAAATGGCCTCCATGTTCCCCACTGCCACAACTCTGGAGCTCTCCAATGATTTGTTCCTCTAAGCTTCTGGGTTCTCGTCCAGACACAGAGGCTCACGCTTGACTCCCTTACACTGGAGTGTGAGCGTCTTCTATGTGTGGGGACAAGAATCCGAATAGCACAACCCAGGAAGCTGAGGGGCAGCACTGGTCAACCCCTTTAAGGACTGCAAGGGATTTAAAACAAATCTTTTCTAATATACTATGTTTTTTCTATAGATTACCTCAGCCCTTCTTCTGACCGAAACCTACTGACTGTTGTTTTATTTCTAGTGATTTAATTAATGGAATTTTGTTTAATTTAGAGAAAGTAACACTTTTTTCCAATTATAAGTGAAATAATCCGCTTTTGGAATGAATTGCACTAAATGCTGGTAAATTGGCAAATATTGAATTTCTTCTGCTTTGTAATTTATCTGTTGTGCATCTCAGGAATAAAATATTGTTGTGGAGACTATTTTTCTGTTACTTTTATTGGTATAGACAATTCACATTGTCCACCATTTGAATGGCTGTACAGAGGCATCAGGTTCAGCTTATTTTATAGGTCGAAATATAACTTAAACTAATTGACTACATTTTATACAATACCAATATGGTCCACAGACTGTAGTCCAAGGAAGAAGAAATCTCTAAGGCTATGTCTCCACTGCATCGGACAAAAAAACCCTGAAAGTGGCCGTTTTTTTTTCTGATGCAGGACCGTGTTTTTGGTCACGCTCTGTACAAAAACACGGTCGCTTCTCGTATGTGGTTTTTTTTTTTTTTTTTTTGGAGGGGGGGTTTTAAATAACATCGCCCATATAATTGTATTGTATGGGAAGACGCCAAGAAAACTCAAAGCGGCGGCGTATTATACAGCATGTTGTATAATGCGCCAGAAGACGAGCAGAGAAAGACTAGCTGTGGAGACTACAGCTGGTCTTTTCTAATGCCATCTATGGGGCTGCAGGGACGATCCGATCTTCAGCGCCTTTAAAAAACTAAAAGCGCTGAAGATACGATCATATTCCTGTGCAGTGGAGACACAGCCTAACATGTTACTAAGTAGATTAAAAAAAAAAAAGGAAACGACAATTATGACGTTCATGTTTTTGTCTAGCTGAAGCAATTATGATATTTAGCAAGCTTTTGATTGTTTAGGGGGTATATTCACATGGCTGATTTCTGGCACTGGATCTGCTTCGGAATCGGCATCCAGATCTGACTGCAATCCACCTTACATGACTTATAATGGAAAATCCACATTGCTGTGTACATAATGCTCCTTGGTCATGATTTCTTTTCAGTGCTGTTAAGTTATTGACATTTCAAGTCTTTAAGGCAGATTCCATGCTGAATCCTCATCTCGCAGTATAGTGTATAGGAGGCTGAAAATTCACGTAAAATTCATGTGCAAGGTCCATGCTTACTGGTATCGATTTTAAGTAGGACCAGCATTGAAATTTTTAGCACAACAAATAGGCCATGTGAACATACTCTAGGTCTGTAAAAGGGAAAGTGTCATCAGAAAATGACTTTGTTTTTATGTTGCACTCAAAAAAAAAACAATTCTGTATCACTATCCATATTTAAAAAAAAAAAAATAAAAAAATCTTGACATGCTGCAATTTTCACTTTGGCCACTAGTCCTAATAGTCTGACACTTCCTGTTCTGTAGAGAGAACTTTTCAGCATTCTCTTCATTATCAGCACAGGCAGGGATACACTGAAAGGTGACAGCAATGTGTATAGCTAACCTGATCCACCAGTCACGATAGGAAATAGTCACAGCTCTCCCTCTCTCTGCACATGGACTTCTACAGAAGAATTTTCTAGCTATGCTCTGTGACCTGGGAAGAAGTCAGTGGGTCTGATCCAGTTCACAGGCTTCTATGTGCATGAAGCTGCTGTAAAGTATCTCTCTGACTGCTGTTAAAGCAGTGCAGGCAAGAATGCTGCCCCCACAATCGTGTATAGACGACTGAATTGAGAAATCTGCAATCGGAAAATAAAAACCGCTAAGAAGAAAACAATGTCAGTATCTTATTTTAACTAGTCAAACTGTCACCGTTTTTAAAGATATTATGTTTAAGCAGTGGTGGGGAAGCTCCTTTTTTTTTTTTTTTTTTTTTTTTTTTTGCTGGAGCCATTTGGATATCTTAAGATAACATTTGCAGGCCATTTGTGTCAAACCTTCAATTAACTTGCCCCTAAGTGGTGGCTGGAACTCGCTGATCAAGTATAGCTGAATGGGCAAGTTTATGGACACCAAGTAGGGCATGTATAAAAACTGTTTAGGCCTAAGACACATAGCAACCAATCGGAGCTCCCCTTTTGTATTTTCAGAGCACTATATGAAACGATAGGGGCGCTCTGATTGGTTGCCATGGGCAAAAAAGTCTTCGACCTAGACACTTCTCATACATGAGGCCTCAAATCTTGTCCATGCTGTCGCCCCACTGCAGCATAGCTGGGAAGAAAAGGCATGGATGAGAGTTGTAACTAAAGTGCTGAATGTCCTTCCCAGTTTACATGTAAGGTGTCCATCTCTGTTCCTCTCATGCTGTGATGTCCACGCCTCCCTGATATGCAGTAGCTGGCTGATCAGCATCATTTACATTTGTTAACTGGTTCTTCTCCAATGTGCAGTTTTTTACTAGGCAGTTGCCCTAGTGCACAGGTGTCAAACTGCAGCCCTCCAGCTGTTGGGAAACTACAACTCCCATCATGAATTTATATAATCTATAACCGTGGGCATGTTGGGAGTTGTAGTTTCCCAACATCTGGAGGGCCGCAGTTTGACACCCCTGCCCTAGTGGATGGGAGGGGGAGCAATTCTTCGTTAGTGAACTGAACCTGTTAAACTTCTCCCATGTAACACGGAGTCTTATGTTGCCGCCTAAAGGGAATAATTTTTTTGTCCAGCCATGGAGCTGTGAGTGTGGCTGCATGTCTTTATTTTTCAGTAATTATGAAAAACCCTAGCTTAAACCGCATAATTGGCACAACATGAATGCACATTGAAGCTACAGTTCTGTTCAGTTGCATTGCTTACTTGTACACCGACTGTGATGTGGTTGTGATCCTGATATTTAGTAATTGGACCTGGTTTGGGAAATGTTTTAGTTTAAAATGATTCTACCCTGAAAACCAATGCAAAATGGCTACAAACCATAGCAAGATGGCTCCAAAAATCACAAATGTAAAAATATCCACACTGGTTTCCTCACTACGTCTTAAGCTGGGTCACATTTATGATGAAAGCTATGGCACCATGCTGGATCCACACGGCATCCTCCAGTCCCCAGTCTCTTCTAATGAAATCTGCTCCAACATTGGTGGTGTTACATATAATATCCCTTTCATGACCGATACGTGGGAAGGCTTGATTCCAAATTCTGAACTTTACAATAAGCCGTATGTTTGGGAATTTAGGTCTCTCTCCAGGAACACAACGCGTTTTACGTGGGTTGTTACAATGTCTAATTTTAAACTACTTCTGTGAGTATAAAGGTTTTTAAGCCTTTAAAGGGGTTGTCTCACTACAAGGATTGCTTTTTATGTTAACGATCTTGTAAAAACAAGTCACTGTGCAATATGCGTCCATTTTCAGTGTCCTACCTATTCCTAGATATCCCCTCTTGTATGGGCTGTATCAGCTCCTCAGGTCGCTATAGCTACAGACCTGCTTGATATCTCCTGATAGGCTGCCAGTACTGGTTGCTATAGCTACAGACCTGGCTTCTACTGCAGCCTAGTGGAAGCCAGTAAACACACCCCTGAATTCAAAATGAAACCAAGAAAACAGGACTGAGGTGAGATGAATCAATGTAGTGAGACAATCCCCTACAACCACTGTTTTTGACGGCGGCCAGATTGTGTTCTCTGTCTTACAGAGGGGATTTGCGGCTCCCAGCACTGCAGCAGCGATAGGAGCAGAGCTGTGGTTAACAGCTCTGTTCCTTGAGCAGTCTCTGTGAACAGCAGGGATGGGAGGAAGTCTCCGATCCTTGTCATTTTAACCCTTTGACTATGGGAAGTTATATGTAAGGGTATTGTTGCCCAGCGTAATTGTGGGGTGCATTTCGCCATGTATTTGCGCTTCATTGCGCCTGAAGTGCATCTCGCTCTTAAGGTAATTCATAGCTCTCATAGGGTATGTTCACACGGCTTATTTAGTCGAGTATTTCGGCACCCATTTCGCCGCGTATAAAGCGCAATATGCGGCGAAATCCATGCCAAAATGACGGTAATTCATAGCTCTCATAGTTATGGATTGTGTCGTCTCCCCGCGTGTACAATACGATCATATTGTATGCGCGGGGAGAGAATTGACAATGCAGGTCTAGGGCTGGGCGGGCGCCGTACCACACCCACCCCTCCACCCCCGCTTTGGAATTACGCGCTGATCAGCATGTGGTTCCAAAACACACACGTATTTCGCATTATACGCGATGCAATAAGCCATGTGAACATACCCATATAGAGCTATGAATTGTCTGTCTCCACTGGTGTACAATACGCGTGTATTGTACCCCGGGAGAGAGAAGTGACAGGTCACTTCTTCCAGGTGCTTAAAGGGGATGTATCGCTTCCTTACTTCGGCTCATTCACACTGCTCTGAGCTTCTCAACTCTGTGAATGCAGGGGCGTTTCTTCCCCTCCCAGCTGGATGACATCAATTCCCCCCCCCCTTCACTGCTGGCCTGAGACTTCCTCACCTCTGAGTCCACATATCACTGTGTCTCTCCCTATCAGTCTTAATTTATAAGAGCTGTATACATACCACAGGCTGCATTCAATCTAATCTGAGCACTGAACAGCTTTCTAAGAATGGCACAGATCTGCGTGTATGCAGGAGAGTTAGGCACAGGGTCAAAACTGTCATGTTTCTCATTGTACAATCTGGGTGAAGTCTGTTTCTGCTAGGTGTGGAGACAGAAAATGCTACGGCCCCTAACTCGAGTCATTCTGTACAGCCCATGAATCGACCAGGGCTACAGAATGTAAATGAGCTCTCAGCTAGTGAATTGCAGGAGGAGGGATGGAATTAGACCCACACTGGATATCAGTGTGAATAAAAACACAAGATAAGGGACACTGTGAGAACAAGGCAGCATTGCTAATGACATCCAAAAGTTGCTTGTTTTCACTGTCCCCTTATTCTGAAGACCATTTAATGAAACGATAACACCCCTTTAAGCGCCGGGGATAGTGGAAGTGAATGGGGCCAACGCATACTTCTAATACACCCAGCGTATTGCGACGTAAACATAACCTAATACCACTGAGGTTTTAGCCCAGAAGCTTTGTTTTTGTTGTTTTTATTACATTTACATCCTGGAACCGATCAGATCATTACATGTTGCTCCATTAGCACTTGAGGATTGTAGCAGCTACATAAATATTTTATTTTTTTTAGAAATAAAATGTCTTGAGTTTCTGTTCCTTGGTTTTAATTGTATTCTGTCTTATCTGTGTTTTCTTTGTGTACTACGCATGAAGTGATGTCACCCCCACAGAGGTTATAACATATATTCCCAATGAAAGCAATTACACACCGTTTCCACATGTCATGTGAACCTATCCTCATACAACATTAAATGTTGTGCCTGCATTTTCTATATAGCGATCTGTCTCTTTTGTAAGGTAGGATTGACCTGGAGTATTTTTGATGCACATTTTATTGTGTAAAATGCACAAAACTAAAAATGTCCCTATACTATCCCATTGTTTTAAATTCTCAATCTACATTGATTGAAAAACTCATTTTCCCGTACATTATTTTCCCCTTTTTCCATTTGCTTTCAGAGTCAAAAATGCTATAGGAGCCAGGACTTTAATTAGCCCTATGGAATGGAGCTAAACAATGTCCTTAATCCCAATGAAGGAAGCTAGAAGAAAAATGCGGTCCCCGGTGCTCATCTATTCAAACCTCCGAGAGGCACGAAGTATTATAAATAAAGGTTTTTAATCAGAGTAAATACTCATGGAAAAAAAGCTGTAAAACCTAATAAAAACATAGGTACATAAAATCACTAATGACGCGTTTCTCGACAAAACCAGCGCTACCTCAGGAATTTCCACAATTCCTGAGGTAGCGCCGGTTTCGGCGAGAAACGCGTCGTTAGTGATTTTATGTACCTATGTTTTTATTAGGTTTTACAGCTTTTTTTCCATGAGTATTTACTCTGATTAAAAACCTTTATTTATAATACTTCGTGCCTCTCGGAGGTTTGAATAGATGAGCACCGGGGACCGCATTTTTCTTCTAGCTTCCACTGTTCACGCCTGCTGCCGCATCTTTTTGCTGCTTCGGAGAAGGGTTCCACGGCTGCTGTTGGCAGACCTAGACTGAGTCCTGTATTTGCTTATTAGAGCTGTGCCTCTAAATTAGTCGCACAACTCTATCAGGTGAGTTTGCACCTTTATTACTGTACCTTACCAATCACTTGTAGATGGAAATCAGTATAAGGAGCGCCCCTTTTTGTTTTTTTTGCCTTTCTCTACTTAATCCTTATTAAAACCAAGGGACACCTATTACATGGAAAACTTTGGTAGAGAAAAAATATGTTGTATGATTCCAGCCTCAGACTACAAACCTAAGGGTATGTTAACACGTTGTATTGGGGTGCGTGTAATACGGCAGGTGCTTTGGAAGGACGCACTGATCAGCGCATGCTTCCAAAGCATATGGGGCCGGGGATGGGATGTCACACAGATCCATAGCCAGATCTTCCCATGGTCCCTTAGATAGAACTGTATGTGTAACTGGGTCTGGTCTAGGTTTGCTGCCTCCCAGCTGACAGGCTTGACATAAGGAAATCATACGTTCCGCGTCCTTGTCGATTCCTGGCCACCAAACTTTCTTGCGTAATCGTTGTTTGGTTCGCACAATACCGTGGTGGTCCTCATGGGCTAAGTTCAATTTTTTTTTTTTTTTTTGTAATTCCCTAGGCATCACAATAAGATTTCCATGTAGAACAAATTGTCCAGCAATACTATGTTTTATTCTGTGATATCCTGGGTCCCAATCTTTCCACGTCTCTGTCTGATACACTTCTCAACTGTTTAATTTCTGGGTCCGCTGATGACAATTGTTCCACCTCGTGTGTCAATGCTTGGGGGAATGGCTTTTGCAGCATCAAAATGAATGTACTCTTCTGCTAAGTTATGACATGGTGCTGAAGACTGGGACAATCTGCAAAGTGCATCTGCTGCATTAGTCGGTCCAGGCCTGTATTGCACTTTAAATCGGTATGGCAACAATCGAAGAACCCATCTCTCAATTTTGGGTGATGGTTTTGATCGAGGAGAATACAAACACCTCCAGTGGGTTTTGAATCTGTTACAATTTCAAAATCAAGTCCATAGAGGTAGTGTGGAACCTTTCACATCCCCAAACAACAGCAAAGCCTCTCAGTCTAGAATAAAATCTTTCCACATCAGTAAGGGATCTGCTTGCATATTTAATAGGTCTGTAGTCGCCTCTGTACTAAGATGGCACCTAATCCTACAGGGCTGGCGTCGACAATATTTGAGTTTGTGCAGTAGGATTGAAATAGACTAAAGTTGTGGCACAGGTAAGCCGTCTCTTAATTTCATTAAAGGGGTTTTATCGTTTGAACCTTTCGTGCTCTTCAGCTGATTCTATGAGATTAATTTAAATTTCCCGGGCTGTCTCTCCTCTCACAGGCGTGTCTCCCCTCTCAGGGAGGCGTGTCCTCCTCTCAGCAGGCGTGTCTCCTCTCAGCAGGCGTGTCTCTCCTCTCGCAGGCGTGGGCTCTCCTCTCAGCAGGCGTGTCTCCCCTCCAGCAGCGTTCTCTCCTCTCACAGGGGTGTCTCTCCTCTCAGCAGGCGTCCCCTCCCCTCACAGGCTTCTCTCCTCTCAGCAGGCGGTCTCCCCTCTCAGCAGGGGTGTCTCCCCTTAGGAGGCGTGTCTCCCCTCAGAGGTGTTCTCCCTTAGAGGCGTGTCTCCCCTCTCAGCAGGCGTCTCTCCTCTCAGCAGGTCTCCCTCTCAGCAGGGTGTCTCTCCTCCAGCAGGCGGTCTCCCTCTCAGCAGCGTGTCTCCCTCCAGAAAGGGGTGTCTCCCTTTTCAGAGGCGTGTCTTCCCCTCTCACAGGCGTGGGCTCCCTCTCAGCAGGCGTGTCTCCCCTCTCAGAGGGTGGGCTCCCTTTCCCCTCCTCTCAGCAGGCGTGTCCACCCCCTCAGCAGGGTGTCTCCCCTCTCAGCAGGCGTGTCTCACCTCTCAGCAGGCTTCTCCCCTCTCAGAAGGCGGTCTCCCTCTCAGCAGGAGTGTTCTCCTCTCAGCAGGCGTGTCTCACCTCTCAGCAGGCGTGTCTCCCCTCTCAGAAGGCGTGTCTCCCCTCTCAGCAGGAGTGTCTCTCCTCTCAGCAGGCGGGTCTCCCCTCTCAAAAAGGTGTCTCCCTCCAGCAGGGGTGTCTCTCCTTAGAGGCGTGTCTCCCCTCTCAGCAGGCTGTCTCCCTTCAGCAGGCTGTCTCCCCTCTCAGAGGGGTGTTCCTCCCCTCAGCAGGTGTCTCCCCTTTTCAGCAGGCGTATCTCTCCTTAGAAAGGGGGTCTCTCCTCCTCTATCCCGGAGAGGGGTGTCTCTCCTCTCAGCAGCGTGTCTCTCCTCTCAGCAGCGTGTCTCTCCCCTCAGCAGGCGTGTCTCCCCTCCAGCAGGCGTGTCTCTCCTCCAGAGGGGCTCTTCCCCTTTCAGCAGGCGTGGGCTCTCCTCTCAGCAGGTCTCCCTCTCAGCAGGCGTGTCTCTCCTCTCAGCAGGCGTGTCTCTCCTCCCAGCAGGCGTGTCTCTCCTCCACAGGCGTGTCTCTCCTTCCCCAGGCTGTCTCCTCTCTAAAGGCTGTGCTCCCCTTAGTAGGGTGTCTTCTTGTGCCCCTGCGTGTTTTCTTCTCATAGCCGTTCTCCCTCCAATCCGCGTGTCTTTCCCCCTCTCACAGAGGTGGCCCCCCTCCCCCCTCTCAGGGAGGTGTGTGCTGTGTTTATGAGGGCGGCTAAATCTAGGAGGGTCGGTTCCTCTCCCCTTTTCATCACCAGGCTGGGTTTCCTCCCCTCTCACAAGCTGGCTTCACTATCGGTTTCCACAGCTCAGAGAGGAGTAAACACAGAATGTGCAGGCAGCCAATCACAGCTCAGGGGGCGTGTCTGGGGTGTTTCCTGTCTGGGGGCGTATCCCAACAGGCCGAATGAAATGTCAGCCAGCCAATCACATTGCAGGAGGCGTGTCCGGGGTGTTTCCTGTCTGGGGGCGTATCCCAACAGGCTGAATGAAAATTCAGCCAGCCAATCACAGAAAAGGGGGCGTGTCCCGACTAGCAGCTGCAAAAATTGCTATTGATGCACAGTTTAATGACTTAGGTAATGCAAACCAATTACAAAAGTGCTTATTTTTACTGTCCCCATAATCTGAGACATGATCTTTGTAGCGAGAATACCCATTTAAATGCGTCTTGTTCCAAAAAAACCAACTTCCAAGGGTTTGCTAGTTAACTTTCTCAGGGGTTCGCTGACAGTCACCATATCTGGAATAAACTTTGCACAGTAATTCACTGACCCAAGAAAACTTCGTACTTCTGCAGGATTTTCAGGGTTTCTGGCATCAGACACAGCTTTGATCTTACTGTCTTCCGGACCAATCAGTCATTAAATGCGCTACATTTACAATAGTGGTGATAAATCTGGTGCATGTTAGTTTTGTTAGTCTAAAATTATGTCGCATATTTTGGCGCACGGCTCTGCATGCTGCACTACGCCCTCTTTCCACAAACCAATGCCTATCTTGTCAAGACCACAAGTCTTTTATAAGGCGCTACGCAAAGGTGTCTAAACCCTATCTAAATAAATGTAGCATATAGCATGTACGCCATTATTTTTGGTGAAAATTGTGCACGAATTCTGCCTTGATAAATGTGCCCCATTCTTCTGATTTACTTTTAGAGAGTAGAAGCAAAGACAAAAATTGATCAGCACGTCCAAACACCAATGAGCCAAACACTGCTGCGGGCTGTTGTGGCTGTAATGCAAAAGGTGAAAACTATAACGAAAAAACCCAGCGGCGCCCAACAGGGTCTAAAACCCATACAAACACACATTCTAGAGGATTTTAAACTGCATTACTACTTTCTTGTCTAGATGTATAAGATAGAGGTGTTTGGTGCACATTTTGAGCAAATTGTGCAAGTATCTACCATGTCAAGGAAACCTTATAAGGTCGGTCACCATCTAAAGTTGCAACCTCTGCGGCCAAAGATGCCATTCTAATTTTTGTTTTTGTTTTTTTTTCAGCATGATCGCTGCCTCTATTTTAGTGCTGCACTCCATCATCTGCTATAGGTCCTTTTTAATCAGTGTGAATGGAGCCTTTTGCCCTTAATGCAATAGTAGTTTTTGCCCCATAAGAGGCAACTTTAGATAGGTTCCCATCTGATGAGGTTATCTTGATGTGGTAGGTGCATACAATTTGATCAAAATGTGCACTAAAAACCTCCTTTTTTTATACGTAGAAAAGATGTCAGTGATGCAGTTTAAATATTCCATAAATTCAGTGCTTCCATGGGTTTTATTGCCTGCTGCTGTGTTTTGGTTTTCTTTTTACAGAAAATATCTGCAGTGTTTTACAGTAAAACCTCGTTCACACGGCTTATTCACGGCGGATTTGTGAGCCGGATTGCGTTCGCAAATCCGGCGTGAATAAGGGGCGGGACGGGGGCGCCGCTCCCCGGCCCCATAGACTGTCATTATCTACAGCGCGTACGCGCCGTAAATAATGTGCATGTCACTTTCTCCCCCCGCGGCGGATTCGCCGAGCGGGGAGGAGCGACGGAATCCACTGTTCTCTATGAGAGCAGTGGATTACCGTAATTACTGCGACGGATTGGAGCCGTACTGCAGCGCAAATACGGCGCGGAGTACAGCGCCAATCCACGGACAAATAAGCCGTGTGAACGAGGCCTAAGTCTGCATTCTCCTGCAATCTCCAATCTGCTTTGTAATTAACCACAGATATCCCTGGATTGATGTTAACAGGAAAGGCAAAATCAACAGATATACCTTTGGTGCAGATTTTGCTTTCTCTTTTTGACATCAGTAGGAGAAATCAACTATATATTGACAATAAAATACACAACAATTGGTGCTGATGTGCAGCAAAAAAACACTGCATTATTTACTCTGTAGGTGGAAAATCCGCAGATGATCATCCCAGTGTGAATGTACCCTAAGGCCGTGTTCACACGGCTTATTCCCGACAGATTTGTGAGCCGTATTGACCTCACAAATCCACCGTGAATAAGGGGCGGGACAGGGGCGGGGCCGGAGCGCGGCGGGGGCGCCGCGCCCGCCCCATAGACAATGCAATATCTACGGCGCGTCCGCGCTGTAAATAATGTGCATGTCACTTTCTCCCCCCGCGGCGGATTCGCCGAGCGGGGAGGAGCGACGGAATCCACTGTTCTCTATGAGAGCAGTGGATTACCGTAATTGCTGCCTGCGGATTGCGCCGTACTGCAGCGCAAATCCGGCGCGCAGTACGCGCCAATCCGCGGCAGAATAAGCCGTGTGAACGAGGCCTAACGCATGGCTGCAAGTTTAGACAACACATAGGGTTGGTTTGTAGCCTGTAACCATGGAAATGCCCTGATTAGTCACATTATTTTGACCACTTCCTACTGATAGTTTATAAAGGAAGCAATGAGTGGTGAGCTGGCTTGGTGGGTATATAAGGTGTGTGATAGGCTGTCTGCACACATATCCCTCATTTCTGTCATAGCTGCAAAAAAGGATGATTATTGGCTTTCAGGCCAAGGGTGGCAATAGTTCTTACACTGCACAGTTTGTGAACTGTTCGTGTGCTGCTGTGGTGAAAGTGTATCGTGAGTGGACAAACTGCGCCATTGTGAATAAATGATGTGGAAACTCGCGTGCCATTGATGTGAGAGGTAAACTTTGGCTACAACGGTGCATGGGGATGGAGTGACACCACACATTGCTCACCGTTAAAATGAACCAGGGGGCTACCAGAAGTGTATTTAACACAACAATTTAGTGAACCTAATGCATATGGGGCTTCAACGCGGATGGATTTCTCTGCACCTCTGCTAAAGAAGCTGCATTGGCAGAAGAGGCTTAATTTTCTCCTCAGTTGCCTTTTCCAGTGAATCACATTTTCTACATAATCAAACAGATCAGTGTTGGCATGTCAGAGAACAAACATCAGAGAACAAACAACCTGCAACCATTGCTGGAAGAACACAAGCTGTTGGGGAAGGCACTGTTATGGTCTGGGGAATGTTTTTGTGGCACTCTCTGGGCCACTCATCCACGTGGAAAGTAGTCTCAACCAATTGGGTATGAATCCACCCTTGCAGATCACGTACACCCATACATGCTGATTGTCTTCCCTGGGGCAGATGGGATTTTCGAACAAGATAATATTAGCACATGTCTCATGGATAGAAATGTCCAACCTTGGTTGGAAGAGCAGGACCAAGACTTCTAAGTACTACCCTAGCCCCCTAATTTCTCAGACTTGGACCAAAATGAGCTTCCCTGGGACCAGCTGAATGGTCGTGTTTGCTCTATGGTCCCTCCAGCAGCTGCAGGATGCAGTCAGCATAACTCCAGATACCTGTGACAACCTATCGTGAGTACTGGGTAACTCCCAACCTGTCTAGCTGCTGCCTGTGCTGCACACTGCAGTTACTCTGGATATTAGTTAGTGGTCATAATAATGTGACTTGACTGTGTATAAATCCAAAACTGAAGAACAGTTCAGCATCCTCCATATAAGCAAAAATAACTACTTTATTGAAATTCAAAATAAAAGCAGCAACACATTATACAGAGCGCAGTGTGACGCGTTTCAGGTCAAAAGGTTTAGACCCTTAGTCATAGCAACTGACTAAGGGAGACATGTATGGAACTAGGTGCATTGAACTGCATTTTCGCATTTCTTTTTCAGTGTATAATTCGCCTGAATGTATGAAACTGGTTTTTGTGCGTTCATTAATGGAGTCTAAAGTTAATTGCACCTCGTCTGTGTGTTTGCCGCATTATAGAACTTAGGCGTATTAGGAATGCACCAAACATGTATAAAGGTTATAGATAGGCTGGAAATAAGAGAAGTCATTAGAATAGCTTGTCAGTGATTAGAAACTATGGTACTGATCCTGCTTAGAGGACTACAGGTCCCAGCAATACCTGTGCTGTGCTGGCTCTTGCTGTGTGTGGAATAAAGGGTGAGAGCAGCAAAAATACATTTCAAATTTAATGCAGTAAAATTAAAAAATCTGAAAAACGTCATCAGTGGGTTATTTAATTAGTTTTAGACTCTATTAATTTAAATGCATTTTATAGGAGATATTTTTTATATTTTTGGGATATTATAGATTTTTATATTAATTTTATATGATAACATTTTTATTAAATTTAAATAATTTTAGATAATTTTTGATAAAGTTTGATAATTGCTTCAGTGAAACAGTGGCCCGAACAATGCACATCCTATAAGGGCCTATTCCCTGTTACTACCGTGACAACTCATACTAAATCATACAAATACAAACAGAGCCAAAAGGGTTGTCTACCTATTCTAAAAGTTAACCTTTAATATTAATACAATAAAATCATACCAAATATGTCCTAGATAAATAAATATACTCTACACTGCTTACCTAACCAATGCAGAGCAACCGTCCCGATAAGGACAACTCCCTACTTATTTACTAACAAAAATACTATCTAACATCTAACAAAATATTTTAAATAGATATACAAAGATGCCTCAATAGGGAAATACATAATTTAGGTCACAAATGTAGTACCAAAAAAATATAACGAAACGAGGTTTATTGTCCCAATAATTTGTCCTACGCGTTTCACCCCTATTTATGATAGCCGGGGCTCATCATGGACCTTTAACCAGACAAAAAGACCATCTTCTTCCACAATCACAACCATAAAAAAACTTTCAAAAATTATATACAGTTGATATCCCCAAAAAATACCAATTGAAATGTCACCCAATATCTTTTTTTTTTTTTTTTTAATAAACATTTTTTATTGACAGCCAGAAAAAAATACAAGTAGAGCACATATCCACCATAGACACAGTATGGTGTCACTTTTTACAAATTACAAATATAACCAAAACAACTCAACCCCCTCCCCCCTCCCACAAACCTTGCTACAGTTGTCAACAAACCTAATGTGAGCACATAGCTAATATACTCAAGTACCTGAAGAAATGTTAGCGGCACGATCATGGGTCTCCGTAAACCACCATGTCCCCTCATAGTGACCATTCTCAAATCCACATCAGGACATCCATCTCCTACTCCACTTTAAGAGGGCCTAGATCCCTGGCTAGATCCCTCATCAAATACCAAGTAGAATTTTTAAAGGGAAGCATGTGCTCCTTTATTTCCTGCGCATTGAGGAAATGCTCTATAAACATCCTCCACTTTTTAAAAAACTTTTCAATTTGTAATTCTTTACTGTTTTCAACTTCTCGTCGTTCCATGAGGAGAAACTGCTTCATCACCCAATATCTTAAACAAAAATAAATAATAAGGTAGGAAAATGAAGACTATATGGGAAATACAGGACCAAAGATGCATAGCCCTGCTTAATGGCCAATATACTCACCTAATATAGATTATACATACTCACAAACCCATGTAGATATTGCTGCTGCCGATGTCCGATATTCTAAATAAAACAATACATGCATTTTACACTACCAACCTATTAATAAAGTTTGATAATTATCAGAAATCCCTTTTTATTATTGTACTGCTGTAAGTTGAGAAATATTGGAAATTTTTTCCCTAACAGCAAATCCAGCTTCGACTCCTCAGGCTCAGGCAGATCTGCCTGTCGGAGCAGTAATGCGCCTAGTTTTGCTGAACCACATTCATATATGTGTCTAATATTAAGAGTGTGGTGCGACGCCCCCAGAACACCCCCATAACCCCACCTCATGTTAGGCGCATTAGAAAGTGTTGAGTCTTACGAACAATGCACCTATCGCATTCATCAGGCGCATTAGACGTCATAGCCGGCTCACTTTGGCGCATTTTACGCCAGAAAAGGGTGAAAAACCCGATCATACATGTCTCCCTAATAGTCTATAGCTTTTGACCTGAAACGCGTCAGTCTGCGCTCTGTATGCTGTTTAGCTGCATTTACCGTAGATTTCAATAAAGTAGTTATTTTTACTTATATGGAGGACGCTGAACTATTCTTCAGGTTTGGAAAATACTTGCGGAGTTCCCCATGTTTTGTGCATCCTCCGATGTTATATGGGTGCAGCTGGACTTTTGTTTATTTGACTGTGTATGAAGTATACGTAAGAGCTGTAGACACAAAATGGTAGGATTTTTATTTCTTATACATTGAAAATGAATGAAAAGTGCTCCTTGGCTTGAAGCAATTTTAATATTTTCGTTTTAGCGTGCACCACGGCCTTTCATCACATGAAGGGGATTTGCAGATCACAGGGGGAGATTGTAAACCTGTAATTAAAGAAAAATGGCTTTGTGGCTTAAAGTGTCTGGTAATTCTATTCTTCAGTAATTGACTTCTTTGCCGTGAATGGGACACATTAAAACCATCAGCTCGCAGCAGCCCATCACAAGAATGAGGGCATGGTAGGAAATGTATATTGTTATTCCAGGTTTGAGGAGAAGCCAATCTCCATTGTATTAATAGAAGCCGAGTTCTCCGACGGTGCCCCCTGATTAACAGTAAGCAGGGCACAGCAGGCAGAGCCGACAATTTATGCTGCAAAACTAATTGCCGTAGTAACATTAGCTTAAAATTGGACGTCCTGTCGACTACAATCTACCATAGCAATAAAGCATGCAGCGGTGGAATGGTTTTATATCTTTGGCACACAGTCATTGATACTCCAGGTGCCATGGAAATTCTGGTGGGACTTGTAGTTCCGCCACAGCTGCAGAGTCGGAGAGCCTGACTCATTGTGCTCTGTAGATGTGTAAAGATGATCCTCACAGCCCCAGAACATCCCAAGCATTGTGTAATTTGGGACAGCGATATTTTGGCTATACATCACACTGTAGCACAGCAATTATACTGCTGGCAGCACAGACATATTTCATTTCTGATTACAGTGAAGAAGACTATTTCCACCAGGTTGCACGGCAATGAATTAAAGCTACTGCAATGCAGGGTCTCCAGTGTTTAATGGAGTTTTGTTCAAGGCTTCCATTAGGGCGCAGTGAGGCTGAGAGAATGTTAGATTTGTCCAGCAATGCCAGGCTCATTGACGCCACAAAGCATGCTATGAGCTTCCACTGCGGCATGGTAATATCACATTGCATGGCGTTTACAGCTTGAATAAAATGACAGCCAGATGTTACATATATCGAAAGAGAACATTAATTCTCACTCACAGGTTTGAGATGTGAAATGCTCGGTTTCTATCCACTGTGCCAGAGGCAGCTACTGAGTTAAAGGCGTTATTCCCCTTTCATTGATTACCTTTAAACTTGTAGGCAAAGGTAAGTTAAAATTATAACCAAATACATTACTTTTCCAATTTTGCCTTTATTTCAGAGTTCAAGCAGTTCTTCTCTCCTGCTTGTGTACACAAGCTCCTCTAGTCATTGACCATCTCTAACTGCTCTAGCAGTGGCACGTCTGGTGACCTCACTCCCTCTCTGATCTTGTCTTTCTATTGAGAAAAACTTTAACTCTTAAAATTACTGACCTGGGAGCAGCCTTGTACCCTCCTGTCAGGTCTGCAGAGCACGTATCTGTATAAATACATCATAGATAACAGAGTCACTCAGCAGCTGTGTGTCTTGGCCGCATGTAAGTTTTCTCTCATGACAAATAGTTCACATTTCTAACCAAACATTCTGCTTTAACATTGTCTTTGTCTCTTACATTCCTTCTATTAATAATGTCCTAGAGCTAGGAATAGGAGCTAGCAGAGCTTAAGTGTCAGTCACTGCTGAAGACCCACCCACAGCCTGATCAGGAAGTAGAAGCCTGAAGAGATTGTGAAGAGTGAAAACAGATGGGGCAACTCCTTTAAACCTAAAGAGTGATCACCGATACGTGTTTACATGCGTCTTCCTGATGCCACTTTCAGATCCGTTTGAAGAATTGTCATGTCAATTATTGATCCATTTGATGCAGCAGACGCCCTATTTAAAACTATAAGGTGCGTTTCTGCTGCAACCAAAACGCATCCAAACAGGCACCTGCATGTTGGAAGCGTTTTGTATGCGATTTACGCAGCGGTTTGGAATGTGTTTTTCGGATCAAAAACGGATCCAACACACTGTGTGAACATACCCTAACAAAGGAGCAATTACTGCAGAGAACTTCAGTGCTTACAGTAAACAAAGCTATAGTTAAGATCTCCTGTTTAAGAGCAATTAGAAGAGCTGTGAATAATAATGAGGAGCTGATATGCTAATCACTGCTATAGAGTCACCAGCAGCCTAACCAGGAAGAGACAGGATGCATCAATGAAAGTTGCTAATGAACTGCCTGGTGAGACAACCCGTTTAAGGTATAATATTTATCAGAAAGAAAAGTAAACAAACTCCTATGCTGCTGATAAGACACAGCAGGGAGTGACATCACCATCCTGATCTCTGCTCTAACTCTGAAATGAAGCAAAAGCAGATCAGCAGTGTACTTGGTAATAATCTTTATTTACCTTTACTTACATGTTTAAAGCTATTCAGTGTGTTGAGAAAACCCCTTTAACATCAATTCTATTATCAGCTAAGTTTGTTGGTTAAATGAAGAAAAACATATACAAAATAGGCCTGGTTCACATCTTCATCAGAGGTTCTGTTCTGAGTTTCCATTGCAGAGATAGCGCAATACTTGTTACATGAAAGAAATCAATGGAGCCTGATGGATCATTGACTACAATGGTGTCTGTTATTTTAACAGAAAATATAGCTCTACATGATGTGCTGCTTGCTCCATAATGTTTTATGGAATCTGCAACAGAAGCTCTGAACGACACAGATGTAAACCTAGGGTGACATGGCAGAAAAGAGGCACGGCCACGCCAGTTTTAAGGCGCATTAAATGAGTGTATAGTGCACCTGAATAAATGAACCTGGCAAAAATCTGGCATCTGGTATACCTTGCGTAGTATAATTGATGCCCCTGATCTAAGCGCATAGCATATAATTGCTAGCATATTTGATGCGTCTACTTTAGGCGCATTCAAATGTGTCGTGCCTGGTGTATAATGCGCCTAGTTTTGGTCTACTACAGTTCATTTATATAGAGATTTAGATGTTAACAGTTTTTTGGAGCAAAATACACCAAAAAAGGTGCAGCGCTAACGGGACATGTCGCCCCTAATCTTCAGCATATAATAAGGGTGAGTAAGACGTAAGATTAATACAGCAAATAAACATGCTAGAGCTCAGTTCGAAAGTATAAAGTCATTATCCACACAGAGTATAACATCAGCCAAAAAACAAGAGAAACCCCCTCATGAACATTAGGAGAACATAAAGACATAACAGAAGAACAGAACAAAAAGACAACACCAAAAGAAAGGACAAGAAGGATGCTAAAGAGAAGTCACAAAAGAAGAAGCATAGTACTAAAATACCAAATGCTAAAAAAAGGAGTTGCAGTTAAAGGAGTCTTCCACGTTCTCTGTTCTAATTAATTTCTGCTGGTGCTGCAGTTGGAAAATAAAAAAAAGAATACTCATTGGCTGTAGCGGTCACCTGACACTTTCTGACATCATATGGAGCCCTTCCCTTCTGAACAGTGATGTCAGAACCCATGCCATGTGATTGCTGCAGCAGTGCCGCTCCGACTGCCAGACTATGTGGGACGATGGGCAGCGGACCCTTGAAACTCTTCTTTCAAAATGGAGAGAAGCTGCACTTGCGAACGACTCTCTATTCTGTTCCGTGGGAGTACCGAGCACAGGTGAACGATGTGTTCGGTTCTACTCAGAACTTCCATATAACAGAATGTCGTGAGCAAGTCTGACCTATTCTCCATTCTGAAATGAAACGTTCTTGAGCCCGTTACCAAGACAGGTATGGCTTCCAGAGGTGGGACCCACACCTATTACATACTGATGGCTTATCCTATCGATATGCCATCAATGTGTCAGCTGGGAATAATTAATTTAAAAAAAATGGATGACCCCTTTAACTCCTCTAAATATATAATTGTAACTGAGGCATTTAAAGAAAACCAAGTTTCTACGTAAGTTTGATGATCAATCAGAAGGAAGCAATCAGAAGGATATATAAAATATATCTGAAAAGAAAGCTTGTGCTTACCAAAAAGTTTTCAGTTCCCGGGGGCAATTCCGATAATGTCCAGATAATGCCAAAAGGAGGAGACCCGTCGGACATGGGTATATACAATGTAATAAATCCCCAAAAAGTTGAAACCTCTGGCACCAAAAAACTCTAAGATAAAAACAAATCCATTAAATCAAATCATGTTAAAAAGGTCCAAGATTTTCTATATTTCTAGAGAAATGTTCAAGGTTCTTCATACTTTCTGGAGAAAGGTCCAAAGTTCTCCATACTTTCTGGAGAAAGGTCCAAAGTTCTCCATACTTTCTGGAGAAAGGTCCAAAGTTCTCCATACTTTCTGGAGAAAGGTCCAATGTTCTCCATACTTTCTGAAGAAAGGTCCAAGGTTCTCCATACTTTCTGGAGAAAGATCCAAGGTTCTCCATACTTTCTGGAAAAAGGTCCAAAGTTCTCCATACTTTCTGGAAAAAGATCCAAGGTTCTCCATACTTTCTGGAGAAAGGTCCATGGTTCTCCATACTTTCTGGAAAAAGGTCCAAGGTTCTCCACACTTCTTGGAGAAAGATCCAAGGTTCTCCATACTTTCTGGAAAAAGGTCCAAGGTTCTCCATACTTCTTGGAGAAAGATCCAAGGTTCTCCATACTTTCTGGAGAAAGGTCCAAGGTTCTCCATACTGTCTGGAGAAAGGTTCAAAGTTCTCCATACTTTCTGGAGAAAGGTCCAAGGCTCTCCATACTTTCTAGAGAAAGGTCCAAGGTTCTCCATACTTTCTGGAGAAAGATCCAAGGTTCTTCATACTTTCTGGAGAAAGATCCAAGGTTCTACATACTCTCTCCAGAAAGTATGGAGGGCCTTGGACCTGTTTAAAATGATTTGAATTAAAGGATATGTTTTTATCTTAGAATTTTATGGTGCCGGAGGTTTCAACTTTTTTGGGGATTTGTTATACTGAGTATATAGCCAATAATGATGTAGTTGATACCATATAACCGCGTCGTGTCTGAAATACTGACTCCTTTATAAAGGTACCATGCCGGTTACAACTGTCTGTAGCACACATATCACATTGCCTTTCAGTTCAGCCAATAAATCCCAAGCTCCCGGCAGCAGCCCTTCATCTACCCGGGTATCCTGGGACAGGTTTGGCAGCATTTACAGAGAGTGGAGCTGCAATTGATGGTGGCATTTGTGTACACACTGTGCCACTGCAGCTCTCATCTAGGTTCTCATCAATCTGCCTATAGTACATCTGTTTGGGAGATAGGGAAATTGGATTGGGAACTTGTGAGAGTGATTGCATTCTGTGCGTCACAGCTCTGTCGGTGAAGAATACATTAAATTGTGGCGGAGATTTGGCGAGTGACGCCTATTGTTCAATCGTTACTTGGTGTACACGGGGGACATGATTTGTGGTTGCTGCTTTCTCTGCGGCGATGCAAGCAGGGTTACTGGCGGTGATCATTGCTGCCTGTCTGCAGGGGCCAGACATTGCAGTATTGTCAAGGAGACCCTGCTATTCCTGCACAGGCAGCAGTAATGTATACCTGCTGTCTGTTCATCCATGCGTGGCATCACTAGCGGTAGTATCAATGTTATCACCAGAGGCAGTTATCTAGAGGTTAACTTACTTCATGCCCTGTGCAGTCCCCCTAGCCCACCCTGCCATCGCCTATTCAAACTATTCATGGCTACAAGGTTTGGTAAATGTTTCATAAGGTGTTTACATGAATCATGTGTGAATCTATGGACACCCCTGTCCTATCTCCTCCTTTACTGCTCCTCCTTCCTTTCTTTCGCTCATTCCAGCATCCTTGGACACCCCCTTTTTCCTCCTCCCTCCTCTATAGTCTGTCTGACTGATACAGACAGTCTCTTGTTTTAAGACATGCAGCTGTTCCTATCTGCACTCTCTCCCTGGGGGTACCCACTTGTCACGGACAGGCGGTCAGAGTGGTCCTAACAAGAGCCCTGTGAGGTGAGTAAGGAACCAGCTGCAGAGCAAAGCCTCTTAGAGTAAGATGATACCAAAGGGCAAATACGGCGCGATGTTCTGCAGGGGTCAGACCGATGCTCGGTGCAGAAAATCTATGATGTCCTTGTAATTGCTGCAGTGCTTGGCAATTACCATTCAGTATTGTAATTAGTGGACTGAGTTGGGAATTTGTTGGGCGCCAGGAGACAGGGGCTGTGTTGTTTCCCTTGGGCACAGCTCAATAGTTTCAATGAAATCCTAGTGCTGGGAGCGACCTATGGGAGGCTTTGGTGGATTTCGTATACTCTGAGGTGTTAGACTGGGAGATGCTGGGGAAGTCTGTTGAATGCAGCGTGATCCTTAGTGCATTGGCATCTGGTGATAGATACGGATCAATGATCTCAATCCTGTTGGGAGAAGTGCAATAGGCTGCAGGTTATCGACAAGTTAAGATTTCTTCTGCAGTGCCCACAGCAAAACAATGAATAGATGTTTGCTGCAGGATCCCACTGCAGAGCAGGGAAATAGGGGTCTGGCGGATGGGGGAGACCAGGAAAGGAGGGTGAAGGACCAGATATGGCAAGAAAGAGACAAACAGGTCTATGTTTCATGCTTCACTGGGAGGCTCGGAGCTGCCAATGGCTCTGACTATTCATCTGCTGGGAATATGCTTGTAAGGCAGCGCCATTTACATCCATTACCAGTAAATTAGTCATTACACACGTCAGGCTATGTGAAGCACTGCTACTCTGCTGCTCTCCCTGTCATCCAATACACTTTCCTATATCCTGCTTGACCTTGCATGTGTCACAAACCCAAACTGGTCGTTTACTCTTTATTTGCCTCTTGCCAGAAATGTGTCACATACAGTGTCGGATTGGGGTACTTAGGGCCCACAGGTGGAGTTGATTGTAGGGGCTCACAGGTGGAGTTGATTGTAGGGGCCCACCGGTGGAATTTATTATAGGGGCCCACCGGTGGAGTTTATTATAGGGGCCCACCCTACACTTACTGTAAATAACTGTCCATGACTCATATACTCTGCCTCTTGCTTTTTGTCTCTATTTCTATGGTTTTTTTTGCCCCTTCTGAGGATGTATATGCAGTCAGGGGTGCCAGTAGGGCAGTACTGCTGACAGGGGCCCTACACAAAAAAGGGCCCCCTTATATGTTAAAAACTAGGAACTAGTAATGGGTGGGGGCCCCATTCGAGTTGGCTGTATGGGGCCCTGAAACGGTTAATAGATGACTGATGGCAGTCCTGTATGCAGTTAAAAAACCACTCCAGGTCTGCCATGCTCAGGGGCCCCCGGGGGTTTCCTCTATTCCCCTGTCGGCCAGTCTGAGACTGGTCACATATGTAATGCCACTAAATGTTATATATCAATAGATGCCTATAAACTTGAAATATGAGGTAACATGAGTTAAAGGGGTATTCCATCTCATTGATTAGCTTTAATTTGCTGCATTTCAAAGATACAGCAGGTTATCTTTCCTAATAGGTTATTGACCACTTCTGTTATAATGTTATTTTATTTATGTTGCATTTATGTAATATTTTTAGTTATAGTACTAAATATTCCTGCATCCTAGTTGAGATATAGCCCACATGGGCCCTGCATAAGATGTGCCTAGAACGTCCTGACCAAAGATATTTCTGCTTTGATTTTGCCTCTACAGCAGATTATCTATTCTGCTTGTTTTACAGATGTTTTCCCAGGTTACCAACCCGCTCTGTGTCCTAACCACCCAACCCATTCCTGTTTACAAGACATAGCTGCTTGAGCACAGAGGTGGTTGGTAACGTCAAAAATCATGTATTAACAAGCAGAATAGATAACCTGCTGTATCTTTGAAATGAAGCTAAATCAGAACAGAAATGTTTTTGGTAAGAATATTTATCTACCTTTGCCTACATGTTTAATTAGTGAGATATCCTAATAAACATACACAGGAGGTGCCTTACCTTGATATCTGTAGGAATTTATAAGAACATCCTGGGCACACAAAATGCTTATGTAGGGTATATATATATACAGGCAGTCCCCGACTTACATCGTTCCGACTTACATACGTCCCCTAGTTACAAACGGAGACTTATGGGGCGTGGCTGACATTCAACACTGAGTCACGCCCTATGATAACCAAGTGCCAGCATGCCACAGCTGCATATGAGATACAGAACATTAGGTGAAATCTTCTAAAAAAGGGGCACAGACAGCAAAACAAATGTAAAAACTGTTCCCTGCACTATCCAAAACTAAAAAAACCATTTTTTTGCTGGAATTACATTTAATAAATATACCTGTTCTGACTTACATACAATTTCAACTTAAGAACAAACCTACAGTCCCTATCCTGTTTGTAACCCAGGGACTGCCTGTATTGAGAAAAGAAGATGACTTGATGGTAAAGGTGGTGATTGGTAACCTAGGAAACCATCTGTAGATGAGTAGAATAGGTGTCCTGCTGTATCTTTGAAATTAAGCAAAATCAGATCAGTAATGTATTTGGTAAGAATGTTAATTTCCCTTTGCCTACATGCTTAACTCGTTAACCCACCTGGAGGTATGGGTATGTCCGGGGGTGCCCCCGCCCCTCCCCCACGCCCCTCCCCCGCGCTGTTCGGGACTTTATAGGTCAGGACTTTATAGGCACATCTGATGCAGGGCCCAAGTGGGATATATCTCAACTAGGATGCAGGAATATTTAGTACTATAACTAAAAATATTATGTAAATGAAAAGTAAATAAGATAACATTATAACAGAAGCTTTCAATAACCTAGCAGAAAAGATAACCTGCTGTATCTTTGAAATGCAGCAAATTAAAGCTATTCACTGAGATGGAATACCCCTTTAACTGATTACCTCATATTTCAAGTTTATAGGCATCTATTGATATATAACATTTAGTGGAATTACATATGTGACCAGGCGTGGACTGACCCACAGGGGTATAGGGGAACCCCCCGGGGGCCGCTGAGCATGGGAGACCTGGAGTGTTTTTTTAACTGCATACAGGGCTGCCAACAGTCATCTATTAACAGTTTCAGGGCCCCATACAGCCAAATCAAAAGGGGCCCCCCCTCATTACTAGTTCCTAGTTTTTAAAATATCAGTGGGCCCTTATTTGATTCATCTTGTGGGCCCGAAGTACCCCAGTCCAACCCTGTCTGTGACACATGTCTGTAACCCCGTAGACGCCATGGCAAAGAGGGCCGCGGCTCCTCACTCCGATCGGAGCCCCTGTGGTGAAATCGCAGGGTTCCAATCGGTGAACATGGCAGCTGGAAGCCTTGTGAAGGCTTCCATCGCTGCCCTGTTTTCGTTTGCCCCCCATCCGGCCCCACGAAACCGTACAGGAACAATTGAGGGTTTTAAGAAAGGCTTTTATAACCACTTACTACTAAATAATATTAATACTTTTGTAGCTGTATACAACATCTGGATCCAGTCTGATGGCAACTCTGGGATCAGGAATGAAATGAATAGGTAACCCACTGTATCTTTGTAATGAATAAGAATGTTAATTTCCCTTGTTTAAAGCTAATCAATGAGATAGGAATACCCCATTTAAAATTCCTAAAGGGCATGAAGATCAGTGGTTGGGCAACTGGTGTATGTTGCAGAAGGGTCCATTTTGCATGTTCCTATTATGTAGACTCCGCCACTATATGTTACTTTTTCTCTTTTGTCTCTAGCCGCTTTTGCTCCTTGTGGGCAGGATTGGGCTCTGGGCCTCCTCAGCAGGAATAACACTCACATTACTTGTCTTCGTTCTATGAGACATGGAAAATAAGGCATATAAAGTTGAAGGTACATGGCATCTACCACATTGCAAACACACTCTGGAGCGTGAAAAGAAGAAGACCAAGCCTCCCCCAGGGACAGTGTCTGTGGCCACCGGTAAAAGTGGGCCTGCAGTTACAGTTATAGAGATTTCCCCTGAGACGACCGAGGTCAATGACTATTACTTGTGGTCCATCTTCAACTTTGTCTACCTAAACTTCTGTTGCCTGGGCTTCATCGCACTGGCCTACTCTTTGAAGGTGAGTCTTATTTATGACCTTATTAGTCAAAATAGACCATAGACAAACCTCAAAATCACAGACAAATATGTTTGTATGAAAAATAAAAATGTTATCAAGAACCAATAAGTAACCTGAGACTGGGTCCTCAAGTAAAAGAGGCAAAGAGACCAAGATGGTAGGATATTCCATCCCTTTGTGATTGGTGGGGGTCAACTTCTCGAGCCTCCATCAATCCAAAAAATGAAGGGGCCACAGTGCTAATTTACGAAAAAAACAAGGGCTGCAGCAATAAACAGTGTTGTAGTCTCATCTTTCTAAGGAATCGGTGGTGGGACCAGAGGTTTTTCTAGGAATACCCCTTCAAAGGAGTTTTCCGTAAACACGCTAAATATAGGCCATCAATATCAGATCAGTAGGGGCCCACTCACCCCTATCATAAAAATTCTAAATTAATGATAGGTGCGATCATGATATTTGTTGGGGATATTGCTATCAAGGATAGTACTGACCAAATTAGAGTATAATACCAACATTAGGATACCTCTCTTTCTATATTGAAAAGTCCCTGTTATCAGTGAAGGAGATCATACTAACCAGTAGTTGTAGGACACGTAGGGTGACATGTCCGAAAGTTGGCGTGTAAAGTGCGCCTGAAAGTACGATCCTTTAAAAAATCTGACGTCTGTTATACCTTGCATAGGAAACTTAAAGCGCCTAAAAAGGCGCATTGCACAATAGAGGCGCATAGCGCAACATTACTAGTGTATGTAATGCACCTATTGAGGCGTATTGGATTACAGAGGCGCATGACATATCATTACAAGTGTATGTAATGCGTCTCAATAGGTGCATTGCGTTATGGAGCTGCTCATTGCTACTATATTTAATGCCTTTGCGTATAATAAGTTTTGGTATATTACAGTTAATTTATACCAAGAATATGGCGTCAAAAGTTTTTTTGGCACAAAATACACCAAAACATGTTGCTCTTAGTCCTCTCGAAACCTAGTCCGGTATGTTTTTCCAACATCTATAAAGGCACAGAAGCAACTAGATTGTATGGCTAAGGCTGCAGGTGGTGGATCCGCTGGGTCATTGTGAGAGCTGAAACTGACCACGCCAGATAGCGGAGTCTAAGGAGTCCCCTAGCATTCACCAGAGCCTGCCACAAGGCAGGATGGACTTGGCTGTGGTGGACTGCCAGGTCGCTACCCATGATGTCGCCGCTCGCAGTGACAGCCGAAGTGCCAAATATGATACCGCGGGGGCACGCAGAGACGTAGCCAGGTCACAGGCAAAGTGGTCAGGGCAGGCCGCAGACAAAGCATAGTCACCAGTCTATAGCAGAGGGTTAGAACCAGGAAACACTAACAGTAGGTAATGAAGCAGGTCAGGAACACCAAGGAATACCAACAATCTGGCAAAAGTTGCAGGGGTAAGAGTCCTAATAAAGGGACACCTGGCCAACCATTGGGGATCAAGGGTGCACTGGCCCTTTAAATCTTAAAGAGCCAGTATGCACACACTGTAGGGAATAAGTATGTTATCACTGACTACAAGCAGCAGACAGGAGTGGTGCAGGAGTGGGAAGAGGTGAGTAAATGTCGGCAGGCGGCCAAGGAGCGCACACAGGAGTGCGTACACAGCCCAGAGCGGGGAACACCGTACGCATCATGACCGAACCTCCACCCGCCTTTTAAGCCCCTTCTTCCTTCAGATCTGCCAAATTCTCCAGATCAGGTGTGAGCAAATGACATCTCCATCGGGTTTCCAAGAACTTTCTTTAGGTCTGATATCTTGCTGGACATGGGAAACTTCACAGTCTCGGGAGTCCGCAGAGACGGTCGGCAGGCGGAGATGCAGGCAGAGGTGTTGATTGGCACCATTAGTAGAGGCCGACTTGCAACTGCAGCCTTTTTGCAAGTTTCCTTTGACATAGGCCAACATGGCCTAGGTTTCAGGTACAGACAGAGGATGCATCGTGCCAGGCAAAGAGACAATAGGGCAGTCATAGGATTGATGTGGCACAAGGGTCTCTGCTTGCTTCTCACTGGGAACATCCATGAATACTTAGCATGGAACAAAAAGACCTGGAAGCAGAGTTGGGAGCATAGGTGGAGAAGTGGGTTGCACCAGACGGGATGGTTTGAGGCAGTGTGATTGACATAGCTGATCCCAATGGGTGACCTCACACGTCTTCCAGTTCAATACTGCGGTTTGAAGCTTCAACCACAGAAGACCCAGGAGAACTGCTGAAGGGGAGCATGGAAGAGCTTGGAACTTAATCTTTGCACTGCCCCAACCTGTAGTATCAGCAGTTCAGTACGGTACAGAATCGAGCCCTTTAGGACCTCTTCAGTAATGGAAGCAACTTTTAGAGGCATGTCTAGTCGGGTGACTGGTAGATGGAATTTGGAAACCAGAGACGAGGCCAGAACTTGAAAGCTGAGACCAGATGAGGTGCTGAGAGTGGTCGGCATGGTCAAGCATCCTCGCCTAGGCTTGCCATTCCCATGAATCCTATGTGCTGGAGTTTCCAAGATGAACTCAGACAAACTGGCCAGTTTTGTAGGAAATGTTCAGTGCTGCCACAATATAGGCAAAGGTTCAGACTGTGCCTGTGGGTGCCTCTGTTAGATGAAGTCTCTCCACTTGCAAAGGTGCGTCAGGAGAACACGTCAGTGGCGAGAGTGGAGGACTTTGGAAGACTGGTGTGAGGCGAGGAAGTTTGTGAGACTGGGAGGACTCTATTCGCTGGCAGAGCTCTAAATCTCTCTCAGAAAAACAAATATCAGTTCTGGAGACTAGAGCAATGAGGTCGTCCAGAGTTAGATAACGACCAGTCAGCTCATCCTTGATTCACCCAGCGAGATCTTCCCAGAAGGCCACTACAAAGGCCTCATTATTCCAGGCTAGCTCCAAGGCCAGAGTGCGAAACTGAGTAGCGTATTGCCCAACCATGGAATTGCCTTGTCGGAAGAGGAGCAGAGATGATGCGGCAGAGGTGTCGTGCCCAGGTTGTTTAAAAACCTTGTGGAAGGTCTTCAAAAGTTCTTCCAGGTTAGCCGTCAATGGATCCCCTAACTCCCAAAGGGCTGTGACCCAGGCTAAGGCTTCACCAGAGATCAGGCTGATAATGAAGGCCACCTTGGCTCAATCTGACCTTAAAATGAATGGTGCACTGATAGAGAAACCCACAAAGCCTGCCGCAAGATGAGATGGACTTGGCTGTAGTGGACTCCCAAGTCGCTACCCCTGATGTAGCCACTCGCGGTGACAGATAATGTGCATGACATGGTACAGAGGGTACAGGCACAGATGTAACCAGGTCACAGGCAAGGTCAGGGCAGGTAAAGCATAGTCAGAAGTCGTAGCATAGAGTCAGAACCAGGAAACACTAACATCAAGTAATGAAGCAGGTCAGGAACACCAACAATCTGGCACAGGTTGCACGGGGAGGAGGCCTAAGAAAGGGGCAGGTGGCCAGCTATTGGAGGTCAGGGGTGCACTGGTCCTTTAAAACTTGCAGTAGGGAATGAGTATGCGCACACTGGCCACAAGCAGCAGATGGGAGTGGTGCATGAGCGCTAGAGGTGAGTAACTGCCAGCGGGCGACCAGGAAGAGCAGACATGAGCGTATCCAGAGTCCGGAGCAGTGACTGCGGTGCGCATTGTGATACTATACACAATGGTTTACCATGCACTAGACCAAAAATAACAAATGCAGTAAGAGGCCACAGAGCAGGCCTGACTGGTGACCACATTGAGTTGCTTTTTCATGGTTCCTTGCTACCCAAACCCATGCACTGACTAGGATTCAGTATGTTATTTTCTGAAATGCAACACAAACATCCTTACAGCCTGATTTGTCTTCCCCAGTGCGATCTTCCTCAAGACATGGCTATGATGAGCAGCTGCGGGTATATAAGATATTTTAGAGGAGTATAAAGCAGTACAAGACTTTTGAGGTAGAGGAATGTGGTGGGCACATTTCTATAGGTAATTGTTGGGTTGGTGCCTCTGAGCACTGCTAAGTGATAAGAACTTTCATGGTCACTAATAATCACAAGGCATTATAGGAAAGAAGCTGAGAAGCCCAAGCACCCTCTGTTGGATGTAACAAATCCTCAATTTGCTTTTGACCCACCGGATCTTGAGAAAGCAAAAAGTATTTTAGCCAAGCCAGTATCTCTCATCTGCAGACAACGCTGTTTCGGGATTATTGTCCCTCATCAGTGCAGAGCACTGGTCACTAATAAATCAGAGATGGTCTTTTCAAAGAGGTTGTCTTAGGGGCCGTTCACACGGCTTATTCTGGGACGGATTTCAGCCGTATTGCGCGCCGTATTTGCGCTGCAATACGGCTGGAATCCATCCCAGCCATTACGGTAATCCACAGTTCTCATAGAGAACTATGGATTCCATCTCCTCTCCCCGGGGGAGAAAGTGACATGTTCATTATCCCGGCGGGATACACGCCGTGGATTATGAAAGTCTATGGGGTCGGCGGGCAGCGCCCCCGCCCCGCCCCCACGCAGCCCCTTACACAAGCCGTAATTGCGGGCGTAATCCATCCCGCAATTACGTCTTGAATAAGCCGTGTGAACCTGGCCTTATGGTGTCTTTTCCATTATTAGTTTTAAGCAGTCAAGGTGAGCAATCGGAGCGGTGGGTTCCCTCTCCTTTGAACAAGGGAACAGATGAAGTCATGACATAGATTATCAATGGGATTTAGGTCTGGAATGTGATTGGGCCACTTTAACACATGAATATGCCTTGATGTAAATGAACTTTAGTACACCAAAATGCTATGCTATGCACCTACATTGTGCTATGCGCCTAGATTAGGTGCATTAATTATACTATGCAAGGTATATAAGATGGCAGATTTCTGACAGGTTCTTTCATTCAGGCGCACTATACTGTACACTTGTTTAATGCGCCTTAAAACTGGCGTGAAGGCGCCTCTTTTCTGACATGTCACCCCAAGTCTTTTGCAGCCTCTAACAGGTTTTCCTCCAAGATTGCCCTGTATTTAGCTCCATCAACTCTGACCAGCTTCCCAGTCCCGGTTGAAGCAAAGCATCCCCATAGCATGATACTGCCACCACCATGCTTCACGGTAGCGATGATTTATTCAGGGTAATGTGCAGTGTTGGCTTTCCTTTAAACATAGCATTTAGCATTTAGGCAAAAAAGTTAAATTTTGGACTCGTCTGATCAGAACATCTTCTTCCACATGCTTGCTGTGCCCCCTGCATAACTGCAAATGGGACATTTTATGGGTTGCTTTCAAAAATGTCTTTCTTTTTGCCAATCTTCCACATGGCACATAATTTGGCTTGTAATTTTCCCCAAAGTATGCGCCAAAATGCGCTTTAAACAATGTTCACGTACAGCACTCATTGAGTTATAATAAGTTGAAAATGCACGTATCATTTTTTTGCACTTTACAAATACTTGCTACCTTGTGTTGCTCTATTACATAAAATATCAATAAAATGCATGTAAATTTGTGAATGTGACATTTAAAAATGTGAAACAGTTTAAGGGGTAGCAAACTATCTATCTATCTATCTATCTCTACCTATCTATCTCTATCTATCTATCTATCTTTCTATCTATCTCCGTGGGAGGTTAATGACCCCTCTACCATTTTAGAAGTGTTAAATAAATTGCCCATGATAGGACGGTCGACACTGTTACACATTTTGTATTGAGGCCCAAGACTTTCATGTTATGCCTATGCTTAAAGTGGTTGTATCGCTACAAAGATCATGTCTCAGATTATAGGGACAGTAAAAATAAGCACTTATGTAATTGGGTTGCATTACCTCACTCACTTGGTTTAGCAGATATGAGCTTTTCTATGCATCTGTGTTCTATTTCTGCTGCTGGTCGGGACACGCCCCCTGGTCGATTCTCGCACCCTAGACACGCCCCCTGCACTGTGATTGGTTGGCTGACATTTCATTCAGCCTGTTGGGATACGCCCCCAGACAGGAAACACCCTGGACACGCCCCCCTGTGCTGTGATTGGCTGCCTGCACACTCTTTGTTTACTCCCCTCTGAGCTGTTAAAATCGATAGTGAAACGAAGGTCTGCTGTCTCTATACTCATCTCCCAGCTCTAGGGTGAATGATCTGGGCAATTACTGCCTGTTTAAATCACAGATCCCCTCATATAACAGAGTCTTATACAGGCTCCTACCTTTTAACAGGGGGAGAGAAGGGTAGGAGGGCAGTGTGCATTGCTCCATATAACACAGTAAGACAGACTGCTGTCTAGTAACAGAGGGGGAGGGGGGCAGTGTACATTCCTCACAAGTGTTTAATCAGTTCAGGCTGACTGCAAGGAGCAAGGAGCTTTTGGAGTCAGCAGGAGGCTGTATAGCTGTCCTCTGCAGACATCCTTCTGCTTCCACTGCACAGTTAGAAAGATGATGTCACAGGTCTTCAGTGAGGGGAGACACGCCTCCTGCTAGGAGAGACACGCCTCCTGGGAGGGGAGACACGCCTGCTGAGAGGGGAGACTCGCCCCTGGATTTCTAATTCAATCTCAGAGAATTAGCTGAACAGCATGAACAGTTCAAACGATACAACCCCTTTAAAGGGGTTGTCCCATCTAGATGTTTTTACTATTCACAGCCTCTTCTCTTAGGCTATGTTGACACGGTCACATTTCAGCGCGCATTTCGCGTCGTATTTGCGCTCTAATACGAGCGAGATGCGCGCCGAAATTATGGTAATCCACAGTTCTCATTGAGAACTACGGATTACGCCTCCTCTCCCTGCTCGTTCAATATGATCATATTGTACGCGCAGGGAGATAAGTGACATGTCTATTACTTGCGGCGAATACGCACCACGAGTAATGAATGTCTATGGGGCCGGCGGGCTGCCGACACCCCCATCCCCCCCCCCATTCGCGGGATACAGGCCGATCAGCGAGACTCCCAAACACCCGGCGTATTTGCGGGGCGTACTGTACGCCCTGCAATTACACCATGTAAACATAGCCTTAAGGCTCACACTTCCTGTGTAGGCTGTGGGCAAGATATTTCAGCACTGCTAGCTCCTATTGCTAGCTGTAGCTGTTAAAGGGACATTGGTGATGGAAAGGATGTGAGAACTGTCCAAGCATGATGTATGGCGATATGTGTTTGGATCTGTCTGTCGAACACAAAACGGACCCAAACACGTATCTGATAATGTGTAAAGAAGCGCGCCGGACCGCACGCCCCTCCTCCCCCGGGGCCATAGGGGAGGCGCGGCATGACCCGGCAAGATGGGCTGGTCCCGTCGCCCGGGGCGTCAGCGGAGGCGTGGCGGGGTGGAAGTGACGCGAGGTCCTGGGATCGTCACTTCCGCCCGCGAAAGCATTGGCGCGGCACGAGGCAGCAGTCCCGCCCACCCGCCTGATGGTAGCATTGTCATTGGTGGAGGCTTGAAGGGGTTTTGCAGGTTGTCATGGTAGCTAGTGGCGGCAGGGGTTCTTGGAGGTGGTTGAGGATTTTGGGGGAGTGAGTCATTAGGGATATGACTTCCTCAGGTTTTGGAGAATGTGGACCCGGCCTGGCGAAGGTGGGGCTCTTTTCAGGCTGGTATCCCTGAAAGAGCGAATTGTGTGAGCCATCTAGTATGGCTTTTGGACCCCCGAGTCAGTGGAATGCGGCTGGGGGTAGGATGGTTTGTCCCTTCGGGGATTCGGTCGCCAGGTCGCTTAGCTCCAAGGACCTCTGCCCCAGTGGTGTTGCACTTCGGTGTTTGTTTACATTGGGGTTGAGTTTTATAAGTTGGGATTTGGTTGAGTATAAGTATTTAAGTAAGTTATTTATATATATTTAAATTAAAGAAACATTATATTTGTATTTTTGTTAATAAAACGGCTGCTGTGGCCATTACATTCCAGTCGGTGGTCAGTGTGTTTATTGGGGAATGTTGGCCATGGGTAGCCTAAAGGAAGGGAGGTGGGGAGGGGGAAGGGGTCTTAAAGGCGCAGAGCAAGCCTCAGCATTGCTCAGGGTCATGTGATTTACATTGCTTTTAATATGAAACACACATCAGCGTTCACATGAGTGATTACCGCTGCGTCTCATTACATCTTTCGGATGCGTTCCCTCAATTGACATGTCAGTTCTTGGTCCGGAAGGCGCAGCAGGAGCCCTATTTAAAACTAAAGGGTGCGATCCTGCTGCAGCCAACACACATCTAAACACACAGCTGCATGTTGGATGCATGTTGGATCCGTTTAGGATCCGATCGCGCTGCGTTTTTGGATGCGATTTACAGATCCAACACGGATCCAAAATCGAATCCAAAAACGCCATTTGAACAAGCCCTAAGCATGTCTTTGTATATTATTATTATGCATAAATCAACAGACAATACAACATAAATAAAAACAAGGCCACACCATAAAGCCCTGTATGGGAGCGAGAAAAACGTACATGCTGCTAGGAAACACTGTTAACTGCTGAGTAACTTTGTTATCTTTTATATAACTACACATAAATGTGCTCTACAGACCTGGCATGATGGTATAAGGCTGTTCCCAGGTCTGTAATTCTAAGGCTATGTTCACACGACTTTAAATGGGACGTATCTCACCCCGTATTTCGTGCCGTACTGCGCTAAATACGGGACGAAATACGTCCCAATCATAACAGTAATCCACAGTTCTCATGGAGAACTATGGATGACGTCTCTTCTCCCCGCTCGCACAATACGGCGAGCGGGGAGAAAAGTGATGTCAATTACTAGCGGCGAATATGCGCCGTGAATAATGAATGTCTATGGGGCCGGCGGGCTGGCAACCCCCCCCCCCCCCCCGCCCCCGTTCCCGAGCACACGGCGTAATTGCGGACAAAATACGTCCCGCAATTATTGCCGTGTGAACATAGTCTAAGGATTAAAGTTTTTCTCAGTAGAAAGATTATATCAGAGCGTGAGAAGCTCCGCCCTGCTGATAAGACACACAGGGACACAGCACCAGCCTGGCCACTGCTAGAGCAAAGAGAGGTGGTTGTTAACTAGAGAAACTTTATTCCCTTTCTATTTTCATCAGTATATTGGACATGAGCTATCAATTTAAAAATAAAAATACACTGTGTTCCAAATTATTATGCAAATAACATTTTCTCTTATTTTCCAAAATTACCTATATGAATTGCAGTCATTGTAATTTTCCAGTCATCAACTATTAGAGTATAATTGAAAGGTTTTTGAACAAACTGCCTATGATAACAGTATATTTTATACAAAAAAAACCATAAAAATGCATGTTCTAAATTATTATGCACAGCAGAGTTTTCAACCTTTTCCTTTTTTTTAACAAACAAAAAAATGGTCATTTGTGAAATTATAAGCATTAGCAGGTTATTACAAACTGAAATCAAACAGTTTTCAAGTCAAAACTTTATTCAAGGTGATGTTACATGTGCACATAGGACCCCTTGTTCGAAATAAGCTTCTGAACTCTCTCGTCCATTGAATTTGTCAGGTTTTGGATGGTTTCTGCTTTAATTGTTTTGCATGAGGACAGAATACTCTCCCAGAGCTGTTGCTTACATGTGAACTGCCTCCCGCCATCATAGACACTCCTTCTGATGATCTTCCAGAGGTTCTCAATGGGGTTGAGGTCAGGGGAGCCTGGGGGCCACACCATAAGTTTGTCCCCTTTTATGCCCATAGCAGCCAGAGATGCAGATGTGTTATTTGCAGCATGAGACGGTGCATTATCATGCATGAAAATGATCTTGCTGCGGAATGCACGGTGGTTCTTCTTGAACCATGGCAGGAAGTGCTGTTTGAGAAACTCCACATACATTATGGAGTTCATCTTTACACCCTCAAGGATCCTAAAGGGGCCGACAATCTCTCTCCCCATGATTCCAGCCCAGAACATTACTCCACCTCCTCCTTGTTGGCGCCGTAGCCGTGTTTGCATGGGGTGTCCCTGAACCAGCCATCCTCCACTACATCCATCTGGACCCGCGAGCGTTGCACGGCACTCAGCGGTGAACAAAACAGTTTTGAAGTCAGGCTACATGGACTGTTTGGCCCACTGGAGCCGTTTCTGCTTGTGTGCAGTGGATAGAGGAGGTCGACAGGATGGCTTACGCACAGCTGCAAACCTCTGAAGGACCCTGCATCTTCTTGTTCGGCGGACGTTGGAGGCACCAGCAGCTTCAAAAACTTGTCTGCTGCTATGACAAGGCATTTTTGCAGCTGCTCTTTTAACATGACGTAATTGCCTGTTGGAAAGAGTCCTCAATTTTCCCTTGTCAGCACGCACACGTGTGTGCTGTGACATAGCGATGCGATGATCACGATGAAGTGTCTTGGCAATGTTGATTGTAGTCATGCCTTGACCTAAACACTCCACAATTTGTTGCTTCTCAGCAGCCGACACATACTTTTTCTTTCTCATTTTGGCTGAAAATGTAGGCTGCTTAATAATGTGGGAAAGCCTTCTTAAGTAGTCTTGCCTTTAATGTGACACACCTGGCAAACTAATTAGCACAGGTGTGTGTAAATGCTTCCAGTGATATGAAGAGCCCTGACACACATCAGCATCAATTAGTTTAACTGACAAACAAAAAAATTCTTACCTCATCACTCCTAAACACTTTTTGCATAATAATTTGGAACACAGTGTAAGTCCATGGCCATAAACAAATCTCAGCCAAAAATAGTTCTACCTGCTGATAGCATTTAGAGTTCATGTTTTTTTTTTCTTTTAATAGTCATAAATATCCATCCATCATAAAAGAAAATATGCAAAGTGTTGCAGCAAAGGAACTTCTGTATTAACCCATTAAGCTGAACGGCAGCTACATTTTGTAGTTTTTTCCTACCTGCATTTCAACAGTGGTAACTTTTTTTATCTTTTAAGTGACGAAGTTGTATGAGGACTTGTTTTATGTGGGAGAAGTCGCATAAAAATAAATTACTGAGGAATTGAAAAAAAAAATTGTAATTTTTCAGGTTTTTTAAATTATTTTATTTACACCATTCATATTTCACACTAAATAACCTGCTACATTAATTTTACAGGTTATTATGGTCGTGTAGATACCTAATATGTGTAGGTTTTTTTTTGTGTAATGTAGGCACAATATTTTTTTATTAAATATTTATTTTTATTTTATTTTTTTCTACACTTTTTTTATGTTTTTTACTTTTTTTTTTTTTTAATCCCATTAAGGGATAACTATTGTACATTTTTTTTACACTTAGTAATGTATTATCATATCCATATATGCTAATACATTACAATTTGTGTCCGTTGGACACAGGCAGCAATCAGGGCAGTACACAGTGAGCCCTGACTGCAGGCTTGTTACACAGACAGCCCAGGGGCTATTCTAGGTCCCCAGGGCTGACTGTGCAGCCGTTCTCTGGGCTCTGTCGGGTCACCGGGAGTCCCAATCACCCGATGGAGCAGGGGAATGCTCTTTGATTATGCTGCAGTCACGGACCGCGGCAGTCAAAAGGGTTAAGCGATGGGGATCGGAGATTTTGTCCGCTTCCTGGCGCTTACAGCGACTGCTCTAGGAACAGAGCTATTAACTACAACTCTGTTCCTAAACCCGTCTGTCTGCAACGATGTCTTTTGATGTCGCGGCAGAAGAACGATCTGCAGTGCCCGCTGTCAAGAGACAGTGCGCGGTCGTTAAGGGGTTAAAATTTCTGTGCTACAAATACACAAGTTCTCATTCCATACAAGATAATAAGCATTCAAATAGTTAAAATCTTTGGTTGTCACCAGACTTGGTGGAGTTCTGTAAAGTCCTCGATCCATACAGGTACTGTATTTTCAGAATAGTTTGGCAGAGACCATAATCAGCATTGCAGCACACTGGCACAATGTTGCTTGACAAAGAGGGTCAAAAATGTCGCGCAGATGTGCCGCAATGCTGATTATCGTCTCTGTCAAATACCAGATGCCAAATGTACTGAATCTACCTGTACAGATCGAGGACTGTGAAGGAATCCACTGTGTTTGGTGACGACCACAGGTTATAACTACTTAAATGTGAATTTACTTGCATGGAATGTGTACTTTTAGCACTTACATTCTAATACATCAGTACTTGGATTCAAGGCATATTTTCATTTGTGGTGGATGGTTAATTATGACTGTGGATCAGGGGCGTAACTAGAATTCATGGGGCCCCATAGCAAAATCAGATGGGGCCCCTTCCACCTAATGATAGAAAACTAAAGCAGCAGCATGCGTGGCGATTATTAATTTTATAAATAATACCGCCATATATCAGAGACCCCACATAGTATTACTGGATACCAGAAAGCTACCAGCTACTGTCCCGTGGTCCGGGCTGCAGGTGCACTCGTGTCCCCGCTGTCCCCGCGGTCCCCGTTGCGCCCGGGGCGGGTGGCCCCGCGGTCCGCGGGTGCACCGGCTCCCTCGGGCGCTCTCACTCACCTGACCGCGTTCCTGCCCCGTCGCGGCCTGTGCACGCGTCCCCGCTCCTTAGGGCGCGCGCGCGCCAGCTCTGTCAAATTTGAAGGGCCAGGGCGCCGGTAATTGGGTTTTCCGGCCGCTGACCCTATATAATGGCTCCACCTCTTCCTTGACCCCGCCGATTCGATAGTGCCTGTACCTATTCGAGGAAGCCTTCTAGAATCCCGGTCAGCCTTCTCCGTGTACCAGTCCTGTTTGCGTACGTCCTTTAACCACGAACCTTCGCTGCCTGCCCTGACCTCTTGGCCTGTCCCCGTCTACGAGTTCGTCTGCTGATTCTGTACCACGTTGCACCTCGGCTACCGCCGCAGGCAAGTCACATCAGGGGTAGCGACCTGGTGGAATCCCGCCGTGGCAAGTACATCCCGCTTTGCGGTGGGCTCTGGTGAAAACCGGGACCCATTTATACTCCGCTCCCTGGTGTGGCCCGTACCATCGCCTGCGGTGGCCCAGTGGATCCACTACTCCCAGTCGTTACAGCTACTTATTTTCCCGAAAATCTGTATCCTTTTTGTATCTGATTGGGGCCCTTTCAACCTCTGGGCCCCATAGCAGCTGCTATATCCCATGCTGTGGATATATATGAGGATAAAGAGAGCTTTAATTACTACCCTGATTCACCTGTGGAATAATATTAAAATACCACTTTTATTGTTGTTGTCAACAACTCATAAAATGTGTGATTGATGGGGGTCCAAACCCTACAGACCCCTACTGGTCAGGAGAACATAGGTGCCAGCTGCAGTACTAGGCATAGCCATATGTACGGCTGCATTAGTGTATACAGTATATTGAAGGCACCATTGCACTTCCGCTGATCTTTGGGATCTTAGTGGTACCCACTTGTCTTCTATTGGTGGCCTATCTTGATGTGTTTTCTTTGAATGCCCTTCTAAAGTGCCTATACTCTCAATGTGCTTTGGCTAAAATATTGCATTACAAGAACCTAGCTCCTCCCCCTACAACTGAATATTGTCTTCACCCTTGATTTTTTTTTTTCTCTTTATAGGTCAGAGACAAAAAACTCTTGAACGACCTCACTGGAGCTGTGGAAGATGCAAAAACAGCACGACTCTTCAACATAACAAGCTCAGCGCTCGCGACGCTCACCATCATCATCGTGCTGTTGTACTTGCGCTCCCCACCTGCTCACTATTAGGGTTCTATGTATAGACTGTGAGTTATGTCCATTTTAGCGTGGGACATCTTATACTGAGACAGCGAGTCCTGTGCAGTATGATTAGATGTAGCAGTGAGCCACAATTATCTTCTTTTCCACTAAGATTTCAACCCTATCTTTCTCCGGACCACACTGTGATGTCATCGCGCCATGCCGTAAGGCAGCCTCCAATTGGCTGATGGCAGTGAATATGCAAAACATCATCAGCGGGAGAAATAAACACCTCAGCACCGCAGGGGGAGGAGGCTTGTTCTGTGAGTTTGGGCTGTTTTCTGGGCCCCTTCCCTACTGTGCCTCATCAAAACTGACCAAGCCTGTGAATTTAGAGTGTCATCTCTTTGGGCAAGTGACCACATCCTATCAAATAAAGGACTAATGTTTTCTTAAAGATTGTGTCAGTGTTGGGGGGCAGGGATTTTGTTTTTAGGATATGTACAGGTGTCTTTAGGTCAGGGGTTCTCAACTTTTATTGTTCCATTGACTTCTTTGCCAGTCAGATGAAAACCACAGACCCATTCTCAGATGGTAGCAACAGATATTTAGCGGCAGAATATTATGACACTCAGCAGCAGCATGCACAAAATAATGTTAAAATAGGCTACTTACAAAAAGTTACAAAACTGACCAGTTTTGTAAAGTTTTAACTATTAACGAAAACAACTTACCTATTTTCACTTACTTGTTAAAGTGTACCTCCTGTTATAGCACAACGTGGCCAGATTGGAGTCGGGAAGGAATTTTTCCCTAAAATGAGGACAATTGGCTTATACCTCATTGGGGGTTTTTTTGCCTTCCTCTGGATCAACACCTTAGCACAACAGGCTGAACTGGATGGACGACTTGTCTTTTTTCGGCCTTACAAACTATGAAACTATGAAACTTCCTGTAAATCAACAGTACAATCAAAAATAAGCAACTCTGTAATCTATATTGTTTGAGAAAAATGCTTTCTTCTTCTCTTAGCCTCCTTTTCTCCCATCTCCTGCTGTTGGATCTGCACACACAGTCATCAATCACTATCCGAATGAATCTTGAAGGAACCAGCTTCACTGAGAGCTCAGATTATTGAGAGGGGAGGGGGAGTAGAGGCAGAGAGACACACGGAGAAGGTGCTGGCTGTATCGTGTGTTTTACCTCACCTGAGTGCTGGACTTACAGATCAAAACCCAATTTACCAAAAGGTAAAATATTATCTTACTTGCCTAACCGCCAGTACATAATACGCAGATACACTGCTCCTTACTGCTGCTAATATTCTCCATGCTACTGCGTATAATGGTATGTTCACACAGCGTTTTTTGATGTATAAATTTATGCTTCCAAATCGCTTGCCTGATAAGAGGCATAATTTAAAGCGTCTTTTGAAAAAATCCTATCCCCATTGTTGACTACGGGGATTTTTGCGAGCGAAAAATGCCTCAAGCATTGACGTCACTTATTTTTACGGCTGTAGTTGCAAAAATAGAGCTTGCAATTATGCTCATGAAATATGCTTCATGTGAACGACAAGGCATAGTTTACATTATATTCAATGAAGGAAGATTTGAAGCTTGTCTGAGGCTGATTTTGGGCCATATTCCAAGGTGTAAAACAAGCTAAAAAACTGCCCAAAAACCAGCGTGTGAACATATGCTAAGAATCTCTTTGTTTTGCTTTTCCCCCTCCCCTCTCCATACACTTATACGGGCAGCTGTAACCTGAGCTCTCAATGAAGCTGAGGTTTCAGAAGATTTCCTAGTGATTTTTCAAGAAATGCAACAATTGTAATGTGATACGAAATGAATATTATTGCAGTTTATTGCATTCATTCATAAATAAAAAACATACCAGATTTTGGTTAGAGGTCAGAGAAAGTAAAGATAAGTTAATTTTTTTTAATTCACACATTTACATTTTTTCACGGACCCTTGGTTGAGAACCCCTGATTTAGATCATAGTTCAATCATGTTGATTTAGTAGTCAAACTGACTTTAAGATTCCTAAGGGTATGTTCAGACGATGTATTGCGGCGCGTACAGTTCGCCAGCGCCTTAGACATGCATTACGCGCCGCAAATTATTGTCTTGTCACTTGTCTCCCTGTGCATACAATATGATCGGGGAGAGGAGGCGTAATCCATTACTTCTCTATGAGCTATGGATTACTGTAATTATGAGGCGCATTTCCCCGCGAAATATGCACCGAAATGCGCCGCAAAATAAGCCGTGTGAACATACCCTGTGGAATAGCAGCATAAACATGTGGGGACATGCATTCACTAGCGCACAGATCCTTCTCTCTCTGTCTCTCTCTCTTTCTCTCTCTCTCGCATCTTTCTGCTTTATTTTATAGTTAACTTTGGTATGATATCTCATAGAAACATTTATGTTGTGTTTTCTTAGCAGTTAACTTTATTAACAAGATGGCATTACCTAGAGAGACAAAAGTTATAGAAGTAACTACACACAGTGAAGAAGTTGCTGGGATACCAATATTAAAAACAATTTTTCCACCATTATTCATATTCATTTTTCCCCAAAGATGTCATATAACCCTGGAGTTGACTGAATGTCATGAGGTCACATGACTGACGCCATGTTTACAACAGTTAGTCCATGGGAGACATTACTATAGGGCTATGCTAGTTTTCTCTAGGCTACTACATTGGTATAAAAGAGAAACAGGAGCAAAAATTGGAATAAATAATAAATAAAATGGTATAAAATGGACAACTCCTTTAATAAGTATGTAGATCAGGAACAGGACTATTCTGAGGCTGAACAAGATTGCTAGAACTTAAACATACAAAATTATTTAGAAAATTTCCTGAGAAAGTTAAAAGGATAAAATACAAGAAATGTGTCTTTAAAACCTAACCACTTAGTTAACCTTTATTGGTATTGAGTAGAATAGTTGTATATGTGACTTAATGTGGATAAAACATTTTGATATTTCTCACTTGATGTTGCCACCTACTGTCTAGACTTCCACTGACTCTCAGGAAAAGGTGCTGGATTCACTTGAATGTAGAAAGTGCCATTGTGCAGGCAAAATGCCCAAAACACTTTGGTTCCTTTTGTTCTTGGGATTATCAACTTCCAGAGTCCCAACTACAAAATCCTGCATTATGCCTTAATATTCCAGGATGGGAATACATTTTGCATTGTTATAAACCCTGTTAGGATATTCTGAAGTTAACCCCTTCAAGCTACATGACGGAACCACCACACTATTAAAGGGGTATTCCCGTCCCAGACTTTGATGACATATCGATAGGATATGTCATAAAAGTATGATATGTGGGGTTCCCACCTCTAGGACCTGCACTTGTCTTTGGGACTGCACCCTAAGGGCGCGTCCCAATGGCACAGGACAAATACCGGTCCTGTTTTCGTGCTGTGCACACGGCCGCAGGAGGACGGCTGTTCTCCGCGGTTTGCCCAAAAACCGGATTGAAGAATGTTCTATGTTTTTCGGGCGGAAAATCCGTGTAGTGGGGACCGCTGCACGTATTTTCCATTAAGGTCCGTGTAAAAGTTTTCAGCCGGTTTTCAAAACCGGCTGAAAACCGAACTGTGGCGACATGGCTTAAAAGTCTCTGTTTAGAACGGGGAGTCGGTTGTGCTTGTTCAGAGCAAATACGACTGAGCAGTGTGTTCACTTGTACTCGGACTCCCACAGAATAGAATGGAGAGAAGTGCACAAGCACCACTGACTACATTCTGAACGGAGACTTCAGGGGGCCTGTCCCTGAGACAGGCGCGGTTCTCAATTCTGTTTATAACACTTTGATGTCATAACCCACTGATAGGCCATCAGTGTAAGAAATGGGGACACCCCTTTAAGCCATGATAATAGCGGGTTGCATAACTAAAAGCTAACATTCCGCCACAATAGCTGGAAGAGGAAAACATTTAAATCCTGGCATTTATCCGCTTAGATGTTGTTGTCAATAGCAACAGCGCTGTGGGCAGAGTTTAAGAAAAGGGATGAGGCCCTCTCTGTCACCTCCCCATCACCCTAGTGATTAGGGGGTATCAACAGCTTGCCATTGCCATTAAGGACCGAACAAAAGTTCCCAAATTTTCCAAGTCTGTGTGCCCATAGAGGCCTGCCTACGTTAAAGGGGATGTATCGCTTCATCATTTTGGCTGTTCTCTTGAAGCTTGATGCTCTCAGTTACTGAAATCTAGGGGTGTTTCTTCCCCTCCCAGCTGGGTGTTTCTTAACTGAAGAGGGATGACATCATCCTCCCCCTTCACTGTTCATGCTGGCTCCAGTGTGTCCCCCCTATCCACATATCACTCTCCTCTCCCTATGTAGTCTTATTTTGTAGGAGCTGTTTACATACCACAGACCTGCATTTAGTCTAAACAGTTTTCTATGAACTCAGCACTGATCTCTTACAGCTGGAGGTTTGCTACAGTTGAATCCATCCAGAGCACAGATCCGTCTCCCTTCATGTATACATAAGGCACCGACGCACAATTCTGCTGTTTTCTTATTGTAGCAGTAGCTGCAGTGTCAATGAGGAGGCAACTAGCTGTATAGAGTGAAATTGTTGTCGGCCCCTTACACGCAGGAGCATTAAGCACCGTGGCACAATTCTGCTGTTTTCTGATTATAGAGCAGCTGCAGTGTCAATGGGGAGCAGCTAGCTGTATAGATTGAAATTGTTGTCGGCCCCTAATTCTGAGTGAGAGGCAGGAATGCAAGCTCCGTGAATATGACCGTCCAGGGACCGAACAGAATGTAAATTATTAGAGGCCTCAGCTAATGAAATGCAAGGAGGTGGGATCCGATTATCCGACCGACCGTCACTGGAGAAGTTTGTTTACAGAAAACGAAGTTAAGGAATACTGTTAAAACAAGTCAGATTTGCAAATGACATTCAATTGCAAAATTGCTTTTTTTCTCTGTCCCCTTATTCTGAAGACAATTTAATGAAATGATACAACCCATTTAAGGCCTATTACTGTAGAATGCCTGACAGCAGAACACAGACAGTGTATTAAAGCAAAGGCAGTCAAGTCACATTGTAGGACAAAAACTAAGAGGATAAAAAATAAAGTTTAATAAGAAATATAGAAAGATTTAAAGTAAAAACAAACAACAAAAACAATTTTCAACATCAAAAATATAATTACAGTGCAGAAATATATGCAAATTTAATATTGCTGCATTCATAATGTGTGTGTGTGTGTGTAAAGTATTAGTGTAACAACATAATGATCTGTAGAACAAAGTCATAACCATATTGTGAGCGGTATTAAAAAAAAATAAAACTTAAAATTATGGAATTGCTGTTGCAATAGAAAATGAGTAAATTAATTAATCAATCAGCTATTTGTACAATTAAGAAAAAATTAATTGCACAGTAAAACGAAGAAATTTGGTGATGGGAAAAAAAGAGTCACATCCTTAATGGACTAACAGAGTAGATCATCTGTTAAAGGGGTTGTCTCACTACATTGATTGATCTTACCGCAGTCCTGTTTTTTTGGTTTTATTTTGAATTCAGGGGCGTGCTTACTGGATTCTACTAGTTTGCAGTAGAAGCCAGGTCTGTAGCTATAGCAACAAGTGCTGGCAGCCTATCAGCAGAGATCAAACAGGTCTGTAGCTATAGCGACCGGAGGAGCTGATGCAGCCCATAGAAGAGGGGATATCTAGGAATAGGTAGGACACTGTTAATGGACATATATTGCAAAGTGACTTGTTTTTGCAAGATCTTTAACATAAGAAGCAATCCTTGTAGTGAGACAACCCCTTTAACTATCCTCTTCTCTAAGCCACAGTGAACAGGGAAAAAAAAAGAGCATCTCTCACTCTGGAGAAGCTGACCTATCCTGCATTACACAGACAAAAAATTGAGTGAGCACTGTGCAATGCTTTATTTCTTCTAATCAAACACTGCCAACTTTCCCCACAGATTACAGCTGAAAGCAGGGAGTTCCTGTAGGAACTTTTGGCGACATGTATGAACCAAAAAAGTAGCACAGTCCCGTTCACTCTATTTATGACTAGGCGCACGGCAATATCAGGCGCTTTACAGAGCGCCCGCGGCACTTTGTAATGCGCCTGAGATCGGGGGACATGCTGGAGGTGTCGCACTAGAACTGTACGAAGCTACACATTTATAGCTTCAGTACAGCAAATCCAGGTGCATTACTGCTGGAACTTTTGAAGTGGTTTACCTGAGCCAGAAGTGTCGCTTAGTAGCTAAAAAGCGTTAAATCTATGACTCGCAGTAGAACAGGTTCATAGATTCAGGCGAATTCTATGCTACAAATGCACACAAAAAAGGCGCCTGGGCGACAAATATCATACATGTCTCCCTTTGTGATCCATTGATTGTCACTGAATCCTATCGTCAAAATGGACAACCACTTAAACCCAAAAAGGCAAAGGTAAATAAAGACTATTGTTAAAGGGGTTGACTCACTACAAGGATTGCTTTTTATGTTAAAGAGCTTGCAAAAACAAGTCACTTTGCAATATGTGTCCATTAACAGTGTCCGATCTATTCTGAGATATCCCCTCTTTAATAGGCTGCATCAGCTCCACAGGTCGCTATAGCTACAGACCTGTTTGGTCTATCGTGATAGGCTGCCAGCACTGGTCGCTATAGCTACAGACCTGGCTTCTACTGCAGCCTAGTGGAAGCCAGTAAACACGCCCCTGAATTCAAAGTGGAACCAAGAAAACAGGACTGAAGTAAGATGAATCAATGTAGTGAGACAACCCCTTTAAATAAATTTCTGTTACAATTTTGTTTAATTTCAAAGTTATGGCAGTTCCTATCTCCTGCTTGTTTACACAAGCTTCACTAGTTACTGACCACCTCTCTTTGTTCTAGCAATGGCCAGGATGGTGACATCAATAACTGCTGTTTCTTATGAGCAAAACGGGAGGTTCTCAGTCTCTGGTCTTATCTTTCTACAGTGAAAAATGTTACCCCTAGAGTTACTGACCTAAGAGCAGCCTTGTGCCATCCTGTCAGGTCTGCAGAGCACATTTTTGTGTATTCACATCAAAGATCACAGAGTCACTCAGAAGCTAACAGCGTATACACAAGTTTTTCTCTCTCACTAGAAGTTTCCTCTCATGTCAAATACCGCTCTGATAGCTCACATTTATAGCCAGACATCCTGCTTGGATAGTGTCATTGTTTTTCACAGCCCCACAGTAATGTCCCTGTAACAGTCACGGCTACGAATAGGAGCTAGAAGAGCTGAAATGTCAGACACTGCTGTAGAACTGCCCAGTACAGAAAGTGTGTGCCTGAAGAGGCTATGAAGGGTGAAAACAACCCTTATATTGACCTGACTGGCCACTACAGGATAAATGTAATATTATATACTAGCCATGTAATACACAGGAGAGTCAAGGTCGCCAAAAAGAGCCGGTTCTTATACCACTGCTTGTGTAATAGCAAAGCATTCTGAGACCTAATAGGATATGGGTGTCACACAGCTTATTCCCAACGGATTTTTGCTGCTCACAATCCCGAATAAGGGCGGGACGGGCGGGGGCCGCTCCCCGGCCCCATAGACAATGCATTATCACGGCGGTACGCCCGTAAATAATGTGCATGTCACTTTATCCCCGCCCGCGATTCACGACGGGGAGGAGCACGGAATCCACTTTCTCTATGAGAGCATGGATTACCGTAATGACTCAGCGGATTGGAGCCGTACTGAGCGCAAATCCGCGCGCAGTACGGCGCAATCCGCGGCAAATAGCTGGAACAAGCCTATGATTTCATTCAAATGCACTGCTTTATTAAAGCCCATCAGTAAATGCCCCCCCAACTCTTCACACTGCTAAATAGGTGCTGAAGAAACAATTTTAAACAAAATGAGATTATTGAAACTTATTAACCCCTTAAGGACCTTGGGCCACATGTATGAAAACAGTTCAGGTCTAAAACTCTCTTTATTGCCCATAGCAACCAATCAGAGCGCCCTTTCTTTTCAAATAGTGCTCTGGAAAAATTAAAGGGGCGCTCTGATTGGTTGCTATGGGCAACAAAGTGAATTTTAGACCTAGACAGTTTTCATACATGTGGCCCCTTGTGGTTTTTTTTTTTTGGTTGACACGTTGGTTTTTTCCTCCTTGTCTTCCAAGAGCCATAACTTTTTTTATTTTTCCACCTAACTAGACATATGAGGGCTTTTATTTTGCGGGAAAAGATGTGCTTTATAATGGTGTTATTCACTAGACTATAGAATATACTGGGAAACCGCAAATAAAATTCCAAGTGGGACAAAATGTGTAAAAAAAATACTTGCGCCATGTTTGTGTGTTTTCTTTTTAGGGCGTTCACTCTCTGGTAAAATTATGTATTATCTGTATCCTACTGGTTGATACGCATCCGGCAATACCAAACATGTACAGTTTCTGTTATGTTTTGGTGCCATAAAAAAATTCCAAACATTTTCTATTTTTCACATTTTTGCTGTGGCGTCATATTCTGCGATCAATAACTTTTTGGTGCGAACACCTAGGAACTTGAGTGAGGGGGCATTTTTGGGGGTCTGACGTGTACTTTTTATTGGTACCAGTTTGGAATACATGCAAATTTTATTTCAATTTTTAGAGGACATGAAATGACCCAAAAAATGCAATTTTGGTGTTTGGAATTTTTTTTATTCTCCGGTGTTCAACGTACGGGATAAATGATGTTGTATTTTAATAGATCAGACTTTTTCGGACGTGGCGATATCAAATATGTGTAACTTTTTTATTATGTTATTTCTTTTATTTGTAAGATAGCAAAAGGGGGATGATTTGAACTTTTAATAATTTTTAACTTTTTTTACACATTAAACCTTTTTTTTTTCACTCTAACTTTGAGTCCCCCTAGGGCGCTTCACCACTAGGGGGCACGATCATTTATACAGCCTTATGCATTGTATAGACCATGCATTAGGATGTACCAATATGGCAGTTTCCCCTGCCTGGGGTCGGAAGTGGGGAAATCGAAAACATGGCAGCGATGGAAGCCTTCACAAGGCTTCTAGCTGTAATGGTCAGTGATCGGGACACAGCGATTTCGCCGCAGGCGTCCTGATCATAATGAGGAACGGTGCGTGGCACCATTTCTCAGTGATTTAGACGCTACGGCCATCCTTGCCGCGGCATCTAAAGGGTTAAACAGCATGGGATGGCAGCGATACCCCCATGTGCTGTAACTGACGGGTGTTAGCTGCAATGACCAGCTGACACCCGGTGGCTATATAGCGACCCTGGAACGTACATCTCAGACATTGGCTGTACTCGGAGCTCCCATAGAACATAATGGAGAGCAGTACGCAAGAGTGACCTTCTCTTTGTTCTCAACAGAGACTTTTTAGGGGCCTGTTCTCGAGATACCTATCAGATATTTATGGCATGCTCTATCAACATGTTCTACTTATGGCCATGGGCTGCCTGAATGATCGTATCGTAGGATTCTAAAACCGCCGAAAATACGATTGTATTTCATTGCATAGTCTAAAGCTGCTCGCACTGAGTGGTAAACAGAACAGAGATAACAAAAGCAGGAATGAAAAAAGTAAATCAACAACCTTTATTTTTGAAATCTTCATTGCTCTTGTAACGGGATAATGGACAGCATGACTGGCAATTTCCTGCCATATGTACTGTATGCACTACTGCAGCATATCTATGGTGAATACCACTGTGACAGATGTGGGCATGTTGCTAATCTAGAAGCTCACATTAGAGATCTGGAGGAGCAGAATGCAGCACTGAATATAACTGGGTTGATGAAGTTAGGGGGAGTTCTAATGGTACCCAATAAAGGACGGCCACTTCTGTTCTTGAGTTTCCTAGCAAAATTGCCAAATTTTGTGATAATGCTGAGGCAACAGTCTGAGAAATGGCCATTCTAGTGGATACTGCTTTTCCTTGCAGCCGGGAGAAGAGCCCAACAAGTTCTTGGGTGGATGGTAACACATGACCCCAAAGCAATGCGGAGTATGTGTGTCCTACTCTTTTACCCACCTCTCATACCCTCTCCCCCTTCAAAAACTCGCTTACTGCAGCCAACCCCAATAATGACACAAACCACCGACTTTGGATTAAATTGGCCACAGCAGCAGTTTTATTAACAATACAACATAAAAATATATACAACCAAATATAAATATAATAGAATTTTAACCCGGTATATAAATATATATATGCAAATAACACATACCAAAAATATCTCAATAACCCGAGCCTCACTATATACATATATATATATTTATATACAAACCTCAGGCTGACTAACCAGCGGCCGATACCACCTGAACAACCAAAACAACTTTATTTTCAACCGACCACAACCAGTTAAGAGGCCGAGGTCCTTGGAGCTAAACCGACCCGGCGACCAAAATCCCCGAAGGGACAAAACCACCATTACCCCCAGCCGTGTTCCACCGGCTCGGGGGCCCAGAAGCCATACTCTATGGCTCAGCCAATTTTGCTCTTCAGGGATAACACCCCGAAAGAGCCCACCTTCGCCGGGTCGTCCTAGTTACCCAAACCCTGAGGGAATCCTACCCCGAAGGACTCCCTCACCAACTTTTTGATCACAACTCCAAGAACCTCAGCCGCCACCGCGAGCATGCCATGACACCTCATGCATGCAAGCCCCCCCCACCAAACCGATCGCCCGTTCAATGCTCTCTTGAAGGCCGAGGGCTCAAAGATCCAACCCCCCAGCTGTGAGGTGAACCTCATCCAATCTCCAACAGGTTCCCTCACCCGACTCCAACTCGAGGTGCCACACAAAAACCCCCCCGTTCCGGGCCACAAACCCTGCCACGGATCTATTCACCTTCACTCGTGCTCTATTCAGGCATTGAGTGACGAACACAATGTCTGACCACACTATCACTGTTTAGAGACTAGTGGAGTCACCACCTTGATTGCAGAATCACCTGGTCGTCCCGTGATTGCCTCTCCTCCGCTGATAACGTCCTCATTCAGGACCATGAATCACAAGAGAAACAAAATGTCGTAGGTACAATGAGATTCTTTATTTCAATATAGTCGTGCAGGTATATAAAAAGACGTGGCGTGCAAGCCACGTCTTTATATCCCGTCTGCACCGACTATATGAAATAGACTCTCATTGTTTACCCAGACTAGATTTTGTTCCTTTAGGGAAAGACGACCATAACCGCAACAAGTCGTATTTGATATTCCGCACCAGTTCCCGGGACGTCAGGGACCCAAAATCGTTCCCACCAGCATGCAGCACCAGTATGTCAGGAGGCCTGTCCCACTCCACGTACTGAAGAAATTCTGGCACAACCCCAAGCCACCTCATACCGCGCCATCCTATCCACCGCACCACCGCCATGTCCCAGGGAAAACCAAGCTGACGTCCATCCGGCCGAACGTCTCCGCGCCCCAGTACACATAAGAATGACCGAGGATCCAGACCAGGCAGGGGGAACGAACTAAAAATGAAGCATAAACACACAAATAACAACCATTCAAGTACAAAGCGCCGCCTCCCACATCAACGCATCTCCGCCGCAATCAACTGGGGCCGAACATACAACCGAAATCTGTCCGACTCCCAACGACCGATCCGCCGGACCAGTTCTGGGCAGAGCCCCCACCCCGCTACCTCCGTTGCCGCCCCTATGCGAAAGGAGTGAGGGGAGAATTGACCCAGTTCCAAATCCAGGGCCCCCGAACACCGCTGAAACACCGCCATGAACTGAAAACGGGACAGAAATGGACCGTCCTCATGCACCCATAAAGGACTACCAGCAATCCTACACCTCCCCCGAAATACCCGCAAACACTACAACGGGCACATCAAAGCCCCAGGAACCGCCCCAAGCCGGACCAACTAGTCCCTCCCATCCTGATCCGTTTTCGACCTAAGGATAACAAACACCACCGTCTCCCCCTGCTCCCAAATATCCGAGGCCTGAACCTCCCCCCCCCTAGAACGACTCGGGGACACCAACTCCCCTACCCGCAATGCCCCAAAAAACGCCAGAGCAAAACCCAAACGAAACAACGCCACCTCAAACGAAGAGGAAGCCACCGACTCCACTCCCCCCCCAAACGCTCCAACAATGCGAACACCACAGGGCGCCTAGAATCCCTAGACCCCCGCCCCCTCCTATACCTCCTCAAAGCCCGAGCAATTACAAAATCTTTTGTCAGATCCCTCCTCCTCCGCCACTTAAATCCAAACTCAAGACCAGTCATAAATCTGGTAACCTTTGAAGCGGACCACCCACGCCCATGAACGTGGCCGAGAAGGCATAATAACGCCTCCACCTCATCTTCCTCCGACCCAACTGGGCCAAACCCCGCAAGCCACTCCTCCCAAAACTCCCAGGCCCTCTCATAGGCTAACCAAGTTCCATCTGACAGGGAAGCCCGAATCAACTGGTCGGCATCTCTGAGGTCACGTTCCAGAGGTGACTGGGGCACACCTCTCCCGTCTCTGCCGCCGACGCCGCCAGGGTCCTGAACCGCTCCCACTGCAAGCGAGAAAGAGAGTCAGCCACCACATTTAACAGTCCTGGCACATACTCAGCCACCACCCATGAGTTCAGCTCCAAACAACGCAGCACCAACAACCTTAGAAGCCTCACCACTGTGGGGGAAGAAGCCGACAAATTGTTGATAGCCTGCACCACCCCCAAACTGTCACAATGAAATCGGATCTTCCTGTCTCTGACCCTGTCCCCCCATAACTCCACCGCCACCACTATAGGAAAGAGCTCCAAAAACGCCATCTTCTTTAACAACGGCGAAGTTACCCATGACGCCGGCCAAGGGGCTGCACACCAACTGTCCCCACAAATGGCTCCAAAGCCCGTGCTGCCCACCGCATCCGTAAAGATATCCACATCCTGGTTTGACACCTCCTCCCCAATGATAAGGGACCGACCATTGTATTGCTCCAAGAAGGACGCCCAAACCGCCAAATCCGCCCTATCCCAAATCCCGAGTCAACCGCACGAAATGATGCGGTTTCAACACCGCTGACGTGGAACTTGCCAACCGCCGACAAAACACCCGCCCCATGGGCAAAATTCGACACGCAAAGTTCAACTTCCCCAGCAGGGACTGTAACTTCCGCAATGGAATCTTCCTCAAACACCCAACCCTCTGCACTTCCTCCCGCAAGGCCCGGAGCTTATCTTCCGGCAACCTGAACTACATTGCCACCGAATCGATGCAAATCCCCAAAAAGTTCGAACAAGACACAGGGCCCTCCGTCTTGTCCGCCGCCAAGGGGACCCCAAACCGCTCAGCCAGTCCGCTTCAAGGAGGAACAACGACCCACAATTGGGGAAACCCCACAATTAGAAAAGTCAGTTACGAAAAAGTTAACCTGCCATCCCGAACGACACCTCCTTCCCCAACTTTTCCGACACCACCCAGGGATGCTCATATGCGGACCGCAAATTCCTTACCGAAAAAGGTACCCTATGCGCTGGTGGAGGTATCCGAAAACTGGTCCCAAAACCTTCCAACAACAGCGCCACCACAGCCCGGTCCCTATACCTGGCCAGAAACAGCTCCATCTCGCGAAGCTTCACTGGCGTCAGCCCCCTGTCCACCCGTGGAATTACTCTTGCCCCGCCCCTTTTTAAAACATCGGGCAACTGTGTGGGACGTGGCCCCACAAAAGGAGCAGATGTGTTTAAATTTACATCCTGCTCCGAACTTGTACTGGCCACTATTAAATTGCCAGCAAGCCCCTTTTTGCCCCCCAGATTGGGCCCCCCACCCCCACCACAGGTGGAACCCCCATGGCCGGCACCCCGGCCCCCCCTTGAAAGGACGACCCAAACTTCGTCGGGGCCATAACTTTCAACCAAAGACCAATGTCTTTGTGATCCCAGCGAAAGGAAGGGTGAACAGCTTTCCGTTGCCGGAATTGCTCATCGTAACACAGCCATGCGCCTCCCCAATTGCGTCCATGTAACAAAATAGCGCCGAGCAGTTTACCGGGGCCTTTTCCCCAACAACGCTCGCCAAAATGGCAAAAGCTTGCAGCCAATTGGTTAACGTCTGAGGTATAAGGCGCCATTGCCTCTTTTCCTCCTCCTCCTTCTTACTTTCCTCCTTCTTTCCCCTATCCAAATTAAATTTTTCAAGGGGGAGAAGGGGGAAAATCTCCACATATTCATCCTTCCAAATTTTCTCACGCACTTCCTGCTTCAAGTGTGCCACCAACAGCCCTTCAAAACAGACATACACCTCCCCCCTTGCCTTATTATCCAACCTCACACTATCCTGCTGCTCCTTGTCTGTCTGAGCCGACACCGTGACCCCACTACTCAAACTCGCTTGCCCAGCACTACCCCAGGAGTAACCACCCCTCCTACCGAAGGCCCAACTTCCACTGGCTGCGGAGGCACCCACGCACTAACTGGGGACGGACCCCCACTAGCGGCTTCCCCGCTCTCAAAGCGAGCCAGCGCTTGAACCGCATCCTCTAACCCTCCGGTCTCCCCTAGCTCCACTACTACACTCCCGCACCCCCGACCCCCTTGCCCCTGAACTAAACCTACGCTCCTTACACTCCCGGCCGGGGACTGTAAAATAGGGGAAAAAGAACAGGACAAGGACATATACTCACCAGGCTGCGTGGGGTCTGTGCACCCACCAGCCGCTCCCCCGAATTCACGACCGTTGTCAACCGGAAACCTCTGGTCCTCCGCCAAAGCCTGGCGACCTGGGTCTAAGCCATCTACCCCCGCCGGGGAGAGGCCAACCTGCGCAGGCCATGGATCCCCGAGTTAACGATCTCCACACTTCTGCTGATGCACCGGAGCTTGCCGCCGACTCCCCGCCGGGACCGGCCGCCCGCCGCGCCCAGCTGTGCCACCGCTTCCCCCATCGCGCTCGCTAAAACCAGTGGGCGACCTCCAATGCCGGGTGACCCCCCCAACCGGAGCATCGCCAGGCGGGGCCACCGCAACCCTGGACCAGACCGTGGATGAAGGAGCAACAGCAGGCCCTGCCCCGCTGTCCCCCGCAGAACCCGCTGGTCCACTTGGATTCCTCCCAGGCCGAGAAGACCGCCCTCCAGCACGAGGACGATCCCCTCGACCCGGAGGGTCCCCAGAAGGGCTTCCCCGGCGACGACGGGCCCTTGGAGTAAAATCAGGGCTCAGCCTCTGCGGAGGTCTGGCCCGACGTCTGCGCCCGCTACTTTCCACCCCAGGCTGCGCTGGGGCCGCGCCTGTGCCGCCCAGCACTTCCTGCACAGCGTCCTGCAGCCAAGCTGCACCTCTAATTGCCGCTCACCCCCGTCCATATTAGCCTCTGCCTGGCACCTGTACACGCCGGCACCCGCTCTCCACACCTGCTCGGGACACCAGCACTAGGGCAAACTGCAGCGTTCAGCACGGGCTCCTCACTGCCCAACACGTGCTGCCGTCTGCTCTTCCGGGCGGAGGGGGTAGAAAAAAATCCGTTCTGCGGGAAATCTTTCACCCCTCCCTTTTTAAGGGTGGGGGCATTTAAGGGCGGGGTCCGGGCCAGGTTTTTTTTTTTTCCCGGTGTCTGGAAGGGAAAAAACAATGTGTTAGGGGGATTTCTATCCCGGGTTGTAGGGAAATTTCGTTCCCTGCTTTGTGGGGAAAAAAGTTTTTGCCCCCCTATTTAACTGCGCACTGCCTTTAAAAACGGGGTATGGCTGGGGACACACTAGGGGGGGTGGAAACCGCCGAAACAACTTAAGCCCTCTCAGTGTGTCTCCCCCAGCTTGATGGACAGATTTTCTGTGTTTTTTTTTAAATTTTTTGGAAAAAAATTTTTTACAATTTTTTTTAATTTTTGAATATTCTTACGTGCGGATCTCTTTTTTTTTGTTCCATATCCCCTTTGCTTGGATGGACTTCGTGATGTACATGTGGGGGAAAACGGGTGAAACTTTTTTGTTTAAGTTTAGCAGACTGTATAAAGTTGGATGCAAACGGCTGATCCCCAAAAATAGCTTTTCAATAGGCCCAAATTACTGATGAATCGCTGATGAACAGTCTAGATGCCCCTTACTGACCGCTACGGATTGGCCTAAACCACGAAATTACTAAAAAACCAAAATTAAAAAAATATTATTTTCTTGGCATGGCTGTGGGGTAAGGGGCAGCAGGAGTACTGGAGAGATTCGGCCAGCTTCGATTCAACAATATGGAGATGAAGCGAACATAGAGGAGTCAGGAAAACCATCATTAATTTACTCATAATGAACTCCCAAGCCACCCCTGCTCTACAGTAAGCACCGGTGGGCCCCCGGGGTATAGGGGGAGAGGGCAGGGCGTTCAGCCATAGGCGCAGTCATGACGTCTGGTCCCCAGAAGACGGCACAAAAAAGCTGGGGGGGGGGGACAGGAAGGGGAGCGCAGCAGTAGCACCGAGCACAAAATTTTGCTGTTTTCTGATTGTAGAAGCAGCTGCAGGGTTACTGTGCAGCTGCTGGCTTTGCTGAGTGAAATGCTGCCAGCCCTTTATTCTGAGTGAGAGAGGCAAGCGGTGCCCCCCCTGGGGGGCAGCATCCCGGGCCACTGCCCATCTCGCCCGCCTCTAGTAACGGCCCCGGTCATGTGGAGAAACGGTTGGATAAATTACTCGGAGGGGCTGGCGATAACCCAGCTGTCGTGGTCCATGTTGGAACCAATGACAGAATACACGGTAGGTGGAGGATCCTAAAGAATAATTTTAAAGAACTAAGCTCAAAGCTGAAGAGAAGGACCTCCAAGGTTGTATTCTCCGGAATACTGCCGATGCCATGCGCTACGCAGGAAATACAGCAGGTGCTCAGGGAGTTAAATGCATGACTGAAGTCTTGGTTTAGGGCAGAAAGATTTGGGTTCTTAGAGCACTGGGCTGATTTTTTTCATTGGGTACGATCTGCATCTGGATGGAAGGGGGTCTGCTGTGCTGGGGGAGAGAATACTAGAAGGGCGCAGGAGTATTTAAACTAGGGTTGAGGAGGGAGGACAATCTAGGTAATACAGAGTTAGACAAGTTAGAGAGAGGGCAGACTCTATCGGTGGGTGGAGAAGTAGAATGCGGGGAGTGGACTAGACCAATGAATAAGAAGATCTATGTCTTGCAAACAATATCTTATGTAATCCCATTCCATCTACTGAATGTGTAAAACTGGAAAGGAATTTAAAGTGTCTGTTCACAAATGCCTGAAGCCTAGCAAGCAAAATGGGGAAGCTTGAGGCACTAGTTGATGTAGTTGGTGTTGCTGAGACATTACTGGACTCCTGACATGATTGGGTTGTCAACCTTCAAGGTTTTACTCTATTTAGGAAGGACAGGGCAAACAGGAAGGATGGAGGAGTTTCTGTATGTAAGGAGTGATATGAAAGCAAGTGTGAAAGATGTGGAAACCTTGTGGGTGGAAATACAAGAGGGGTTTAACACAGAAAAAATATTTTGGTGTAATCTACAGACTCCTGAAAATCACTGAGGATATAGAGGATCAGCTGCATTAACATATGGATTGGGCAGCACAGGCGGGTACAGTGGTAATAATGGGCGACTTCAATGACCCTGATATTGTCTGGGGTCAGGGTTCTGCTTCTATTACTAAGGGGAGAAAGTTCCTCAACCTGTTACAAGATAATTTTATAGGCCAGTTTGTGGAAGATTCCATTAAAAGTGATGCTCTGTTGGATCTGGTCATTTTTCACAAAGCAGAACTTGTTGGAGCAGTCACTGTTTCTGAAAATCTTTGTAACAGCGATCACAATATAATTCGATTTAGTCTAAACTGGGAAAAATTATCACAGAGCAGAGGGCAAAAACATTTAATTTTAAAGCGACCAATTTCCCTTTATTGAGGGCTGCACTACAGGACACAGACTGGGAGCAGCTATTATCAAATAGTGATGTAGGGGCCAAATAGGAAGGCTTTAAATATACTTTGAGGAGTTATATTGTAAAATGTATTCCTACAGGAAACAAGTATAGGCAATTAAAACTAAATCCAACATGGCTTCTACCTTCAGTTAAAAGGGAAATAAATGATAAAAAGGGCATTTAGAAAATATAAGTCAGAAAGGTCAGCATTAGTCTTTGAAAATTACTGTAAAAGGGTGATCAAATCAGCAAAAATATAATAAATAAAGGCCAGCCGGACATACACGTGTATTAAAAGAGGCATGGACTCGTGGGACAGGGATGTAATATTACCACTATATAAAGCATTGATGCTGCCTCATTTGGAATATGCTGTTCAGTTCTAGGCTACAATTTATAGAAAGGATATAATGGAATTAAAGAATGTGCAAAGACGAGCAACCAAACTAATAAGAGGAATAAAGCATCTTAAAATCATTGCAAAAAAACAACAAAAACCCAATCTAAAATACTATAATATATAATTTTGCTATAATTATAGAAAAAGGGACATTGTACACCAGCTGGCTAATTTGTAGTCTCTAACATCCTTTTTTACACAGGCTGATTTTTGGAACAACAAGAATTCATAGGAAAATATTCCCTGTAACTGCCCTGTGTAAAAGACCCTGTGATCCGCTGACAAACAAGCAAACGCTCATATATTGGCTGATACATCTTTCATGCAGCCATAAAAAGCATTTTCTTGGTGATGTGCTGCCGTCAATAAGGAAAATGAACGGCCGCATGAATGATCAAAAGTTATGAACAATCACTTGTGCAGCTGTTTTCTTTATGACGTTTTCAAATATCACAGTTTAACATTGATCTATGATCTACTGTATCTCCCGCAACAAACCTCAACTAAGAAACCTGTACATGTCATTGTGTTCAGTGACTCCCGGCTCAGAGTCACAAAACAAACAACAGTATAGCTCTATTTTATTATCAGGCATGCATCATTTGAGTATATGAGCTCTCACAATGTACTGATTAACAATTCACGGGTATCACTGAATTTAATCACTACAAGACAAATAAAGAAAATTATTTACAAAGTTACTGAAAATGTTTTTTTTATTTGCTCCAGGGAATAGGTTTGTATAGAAAAATCAACTAAAGTCTAAACATGATAAGAACTCTCTAATGACCTCAAAAAACTAAGCAGGTGCATGTATGTTGTTGGTGGCTATGAAGCCTGGTTGTAGGGAGGTGGTTGAAGATTCCACTTAAAAAAAAAAAAAAAAAAAAAAAAAAAACAACATTTGCAGGGCATGCTTAAAGGGGTTTTATCACAACAAGGATTGCTTTTTATGTTAAAGATCTTACAAAAACAAGTCACTTTACAATATACAGTATGTTCATTAACAGTGTCCTACCTATTCCTAGATGTCCCCTCTTGTATAGGCTGCATCAGCTCCTCAGGTCACCATAGCTACAGACCTGTTTGATCTATCCTGAAAGGCTGCCAGCACTGGCCGCTATAGCTACAGACCTGGCTTCTACTGCAGCCTAGTGGAAGAAAGTACACACGCACCTGAATTCAAAATGAAACCAAGAAAACAGGACTGAGGTAAGATGAATCAATGTAGTGAAACAACCCCTTTAAAGGGTTTTTTTCACCATGCAGTTTCTCAGAGTTACAGGCTGTGGGTGGGTCTATAGCAGTGACTAGCATATCAGCTCTGCTGTCCCTAGATGAGCCTGTTATATTGGAATGACTGCAGTAGATGTAAAATTAGTAGTACAAAAGACTACAGAGTTCTAAGGAGTGAAAATGTGTCCTTATCTTAAACAAACAAAGCTCCATTCCAAGAGATTACACACAGCAGGGAGTGACATCATCATGGACTGACAGCAGCTTCAAACTAAGGCCATGTCCCCATGGACCGGTTCTTCAGCTGGTTTTTCAGCCAGTTCTCGGTGTTTGAAAACCGTCTACAAACCGGCTAAAAAACTTTTACATGGACCTTACTGGAAAATCCATGCAGCAGTCCCCACTGCACGGATTTTACGCCCGGACGTTTTTCAGACTGCCGGCGGTCCGAAAAACATAGAACATGTTCATTCTTCACTCTGTCTATGTGAAGGGGGAGGGCTATTGTCCGTAAACCGTGGAGAAAAGCCATCCCCCGCCGGCCGTGTGCACGACATGAAAACAGGACAAATACCCATCGGATAAACCGACTGGTATTTGTCCTGTGCCGTGTAAACGGCCCCTAAGAGAGAGGAGAAATTTGTGTACGCTCAGAAGAGATAAAATCTCTTTTATCTCCTCAACAAAGCAAAATAAAAAAGCAATATATTTGACAATAGTCTTCAATTATCTGTCCCTATATGTTATAGGATAATCATTGTAGTGTGAAAACTCCTTTAATGGCTTAACATGTGTTGGCACAGACGCTTGGATGGTATGATACAGCATACTTGTTAACTCTCCCAGACATGCGGGAGACTACTGCAAAAAGGAAGATCTCCCAGACTCTTGACATAGTAGTGGCACCGGGGTAAAGTGTCATGAGACGCTGCGAGGGGACTATTACCTGCATATGATATAAGGTGGTGAGTGCTGCTCACTCCCAGCCTACTCCTTGCCATAGCCACTTCACTGCCTCACACACTTCTAGCTCTAGAGCAAAGCTTTCCAGGATGCTGGGTGATGCCAATATAATCATTTCTTTCAGACTATCTTCACCAAATTGAATAAGTCTTAAAAAATGACAGCATCATTCATTTCTAGTCTAACCTTGTTCTGAAAAAATAAGGGTGTATTCACAGTGCGGTTTAGTTATGATAAAAAAAATACACATCAAAACCCACACCCGGAAGAACAGCATGCGATTTTTCCACGATTTGCTGCGGTTTGGGGTGAGGTAGTGGGCTATGCAATTTTCACAGGCGAAACATGTAAAATAAATGTGTCTCACCTATGAAAATTGCATAGCCAATTACTGGATTGCAAAACCACAGCAAATTGGCAGGTTTTTTACGACATAAAAATCACATTGTATGAATGCACCCTAAGGCTATGTTCACATGGCGTAATTGCAGGGCGTACAGTATGCCCCGCAATTACGCCGGGTGTTTGGGAGTCGCACTGATCGGCCGGCCCCATAGACAAGTGTCACGGTCAAAGGTAGTGAGCAAGCAATGGCGATGGCGTAAGCTACACCAGGGAGCGGAATCTAAGTAGCACCCGGTATTAACCAGAGCCCGCTGCAAAGTGGGATGGACTTGCTGCGGCGGGAAACTACCACGTCGCTTCCACTGCCGTGACTTGCTTGCAGTGGCAGCCAAGGGTAAGCGTGGTACAGAATCACTAGACGTAGTCGGGGACAGGCAGTAGGTCAGGACAGGCAGCAGAGGTTCGTGGTCAAGGGACGGAAGCTGGGCGGGACAGTACACGGTAAGACAGACGAGACTCAAGGAACGCTTTCTCTATAGGCAAATGGCACTAAAGATCCGACACCAGACTCAGGAAGGGGCAGGCTTAAATAAGAGCAGCGACCGGCAATACCCAATTACCGATGCGCTGGCCCTTTAAATTTCACAGAGCCAGCGCAAGTGCGCCCTAGGGAGCGGGGACGCGCGTGTCGGGAGACTGGAGCTGCAGCAGGAGTGCGGCTGCGTAAGTAGGCAGGGATCTGGCCGGCAGGGTGAGCGTGACCGCTGCCCGACATGCGGGCAGTGGTGCCGCCCGTGGAGGGACCACGAGTGAGTCTGCGACCTGGGGCGGGGTTCGCAGGCCCACCCGTGACATTGCCCCCCCTTCGGCCTCCCCCTTTTTCTGGCCTGAAGGAACTTCTGAATGATGTTACGGTCCAGAATATTGTCCTCTGGCTCCCAGGACCTCTCTTCGGGCCCGAACCACTTCCAGTCAATGAGGGAAAACCGCTTCTCTCTGACCGTCTTCATATCTAGAATCTGCTTTACCATAAAGACATTGGTGGCATCGGCCTCAGGAGTGGGAGCAGCAACTACCCGAGAGAAGCGATTTAGGATGACCGGTTTTAGAAGAGAGACATGGAAGGAGTTCGGGACCCTTATAGTGGGAGGAAAGCGGAGCTTGTATGCCACTGGATTAATGCGCTTAAGCACCTCGAACCTCGAAATAGCTGGGAACCTTGAAACGGATATATTTTGCCGACAACCACACCTTGTCACCAGGAGAGAAGATCGGCGGGGGTCTTCGCTTTTTGTCAGCTTGTGCCTTGGTACGAGCGGAAGCCCGGAGTAGAGTATGGTGCGTCTGCTTCCAGAGGGTGTTGGGTCCTGGCAGCTCCTCCAGGAGGGACTAAGAGGGTAAAAAAAGGGGGGGATGTTGCCCGTGACAATAAAAAAAAAGGAGAGTCCGGCAGACTCCGAGTCCAAGGGTTATAAGAAAACTCGGGGCCCCCCCCGGGGAACAAATTTAGAAAAATCCCATGCTCGGGGAACAAAGTGGCGCAGGTAGACCCGGGATCTGGTTTTTAAACTCTCCACTTGCCCTTAAATGGGGGGTGCTGGGCCCCGAAGAAAAGTCCTTTTAAACTTGTAGTGGTTACAGAGGGAGGCAAAATCAGAGAAAAAATTGGGAAAACCCCCGGTCCGACCTATGTGCCGGGGAAGCCCTACCCGGAAAATATGTTAAAAAAATAGATCAAGAGAGAGGCTGGGTTTTGGGCCAGAGAGGAAAAAAGTGAACATTTTGGAAAAGGGGTCTGAAACCACCCAGATCACGGTGTTACCAGGGGAAGGGGGAGATCCGTGATAAAGCCAGGGCCCGATGGGTCCAAGGCAACTGGGTTTTGGGTAGTAAAGGAGCAACCTCCGGGTTGGAAGGGGACTTGTTGGGCACAGGAGCGGCGGGATCCACGAATCTGAACATCTTGGATCCCCCCCCCGGCCCCGTAAAATCGAGAGATGAGGGGGCAAGACTCTGCACCCTGGATCCCGGCCATACGGGGGAATGACCCAAAAGTATCTTTTTCCAAAGGACCGGACAAAAAATTTTCTTCCGGGGGAATACGTTGTGGTCAAAGGCGGGCAGAATGAGCCGTTCTGGGGGTTTAATGTGCCGTGGGTGGGCTGCCCCCAGTCATCCGGGGCACGGAGAAGGTCGGCCTTGAATTTCTTCCAAGGCCGAAAATTAATTAGAAAATTAAATCGGGAGAAAAAGGGACCAACACCCTGGGTGGTTTTAAAATTTTGAGCATTTGGAATTAAAGGTTTTTATGGTCGGTATAGATTTTTGATGGGTGAAGGCCCCCCCCAAAGAGTACCCCCACTCCTCCGGGCCAGCTTGATGGCCAGTAACCGGTCGCCAATTTAGTTTAAATTCCCTTTTTGCGAGGAAAAAAATTTTAAAGAAAAAAACACAAGTGAGGATCTTTCCCCTTTGGGCCCCTTTTTGGGAGAGTAAAGCCCCGCCCCACCGGGAGGATCGGGGTCGAGGAAAATGGTTTCTCTGTATCTGGCCAGGAGAGCACGGGGGCCCCAGAGGGGAAGGGGCTTTAACTTGGTGAAGGGTTTTTCTGCTGCCGGGGGCCAGAGTTTGGTTGGTGTTTTCTTAAATTTTTGCCACATGGGGGATCCAGGAGGAGAAAATGTGGATAAATTGCCCGTAAAGTTGGGAACCCCAGGAAACCTGAGGGTGGGGGGGGCCCTGGGGGTGGCCACTGTAGGACGGCAGACAATTTGGGGATCCATCTCGGCCCTTTTTTGGAAAAGTGTAGCCCAGGATATGGTGCTTCTGATGGAACAGACACTTCTCGAGTTGGCATAGAGGCGGTTGGCCCTTTGACGTCTAGGACTGTCGTCTTGAAATTGATGGGGTGAAGGTCGGGAGAAAAACACCAGAATTCATCCAGGTAGACGACCTGCAAAAAAAGTACAGGAGGTCCCCGGGAAAATTGTCATTTACAAATTCTTTGGGAAAAAGCTGGGATTGCAGAGACCCAAGGCATACCAGGGGACTCGAAAAATGCCTCCGAGTGTTGAAGGGGGTTTCCTTCATCCCCTCCGTATTTGTATGAGGTTTAGCCCCCAGATCCAATTTAGTAAAAAACTTGGGGGCCTTAAAACCGGTCAAAAAGCTCCGTGTAGGGGCAGAGATTTAGGTTTTTTTTTACCGTGATCTTTTTGAGCCCCCCGTAGTCAGCAAGGACGTAGGGGGGACCCTCCTTTTAGCCACGAAAAAGAACCCACCCACTGGAAGAGGGGATTGCTTAACCTTTGGAGATTTTTCCCCTTGATATTGGTAGAATAGAAAAGGTTAGGTACGACAGAGGGTAACCCGCCCCCTGGAGGGGACGTCCCGGGCGAGTCAATAGGGGGTCTTGGGCGTCCCTTCTCACTTTTTTCCGGGAAGACGTCTGCAAAAGCTGGTACGGGCGGGAAGGCCGCCAAGGGGGTTGACGTTCTGGAAAGCTTTAAGCACCCCCCAGGGGCCAAAAACCAACGTCACCCCCCCAACTCAAATTCCCCTCTCCCCTTTTCCCCGGGGGCACCTCCCAGGGAAACCGGAGTTACAAAAGGAAAAAGGACACCTTAAAAAAACCTCCTTTGTGCAGGATCCCCACTTGTAGAAAGAGGTCAGTGGGAACCCCAAATTTGGATGCCTGAGAATCTCCACTGCAGAGGAGATGGTAAAAGGTTCGCCAGGCGGATCACGGGGAGGTTTTGCTGGGACACCAGGGCGCGTCCAAGAAATTCCAACGACCCCGGAGTCCCGGAAAATAGCAAATTTAAAAATGGAACCTGACCAGTGCGAGGGTCCGGGGCATGGTCAAAGGGGAGGCCTTTCTTTACCCAGGGACGCCTCTCCAGTACCCCAGGTGGCCCGTTTCCCGGTGTGGGGAAAGTGGGGAAAAATTGCGGGGAAAAGGTTTTGAACTGCCAAATACAGACAAAGGGTTTCCTAGTCTTCTGGTTAGCTCGGTACAGCGGTGGGCTCTATCCACTTTCATGGCCCCCGGCAGCAGGGAGAGGGAACTGTGGGGGCTTTTGGAATTTTTGGGCCAGCAAGGGGGACGATGGGGGCTAGTCTGTTCTCTTTTTTTCCGGAGCTCTTCCGGCGTTCCGAGGGAAAAGGATGTCAATCCGGTGGGGGAGTAAGGCACTCAAAGAAGACGGGAGGTCCCCGGGGGACAAGGCATCCTTAATGCGGCGAAGGGCCCTTCTTGAAGGTGGCATAAAAAGCCTTTCTTTTTCCACGTTAATTCAGAAAACCAAATGCAGAAAAATTCTGCTTTTTTGCCTAAGATGAGCCCCTTGGGCGGTTTGGGAAGGGGTTTTCCCCAAAAAAGAAGCCCGGGGGGGTTCTCGAAAAAAACCCCGAACCGGTGAGGAATGAGCAAAGGTTTGGGCCGGAACGGGTCGCCCCCTCCGGGGGGGGGGGGGGGTTTTGCCCCGGCCAGGGCTTTCCCGGGAAAGAGGCTGGGATGAAACGCCCCTTTGACTGGTTTGGTTGGGAATTGGTTGCCCATTACTCGTGTGCAGGAGATTGGGTTTTAAAGCTTGGGTCCCCTTGAAAATTTGGGCGGCATGCAGACGGAGCCTTGGACCCGCGGCGGTGCAGGAACCCAAGATGCGGAGGGAAGCCGGGTGTGGGTTGCTGCGCTGTGCGGCAAGAATGCTGCATCTGGCGGAAAGTGGCCAATTGCTGGGTGCTGGCGATCTTGGCGGACTGCGGCCACGATGGTGGTGAGGTCAGGTCGGCCGGGGGTAGGGGTCTTGCGGGGTCCTTGACCGTATTTACGTAGTGGATCCGCTTGCCACCGCAAGCGATGGCAAAGCCACACCAGGGGGGGAATCTAAGTAGCCCCGGTATTTCACTAAGGCCCCGCAAAGCGGGATGGACTTCTTTCAGCGGGAAACTACCAGGTCGCTTTCCCCTGGGGTGCTTGCTTTCAGTGGCAGCCCCCAAGGGGAAACTTTTTAAGAAAGCTGACTAGTCGGGGAAATGCGTGGTCAGGGAAAAGGGGGCGGGTTGGGTCGAGGGACGGAAGCTGGACAGTACGGTACACGGAAGCAGACGGACTCTGGAAAAGCTTTCTTATAGGAAAAAGGCACTAAAGATCTGGCACAGACTCAGGAAGGGGCGCCTTAAAAAAGGGGAAAACCGGCAATACCCAAATTCCGGTGCTCTGGCCCTTTAAATTTCACAGAGCCGGCGGCGCACGCCCTAGGGGTGGGGGCCCCGGCCGGGGGATGGGGCCCGGGAGGAGCGCGGCCGGGTAATAGGCGGGGTGGCGCCAGTTTGGGGGGGGGGACCCCGGGTGGTTTGGGGCCGGGACAGGGTTCGAGGCCACCCGGGAAAACTGTCACTTATCCCCCCGGGGTACAATCGATGCATTTTCTCCGGGAGAGGAGGCGAATCATGTTCTCTATGAGAGCAAAGGAATTCCCTAATTTCGGCGGATCTGTGTTTTAGAGCGCGAATATGTTTTGCAAGTTTTATCAAAACATTCGGAA